>JAQZBX010025483.1:0-29510 GCA_029593785.1 Cabassous unicinctus
TATCCACAATGAATAATTAATGAGCTTTTATGGTCAGTTCAACTCAGTGCTTAAAGCAACCCAAAGAATCAAGGAATCATTGATTCCACATCTGGACCTTGGAGAGTTCAATGATCTTGCAAATTACTGTCTTAAAGATTTTGCTATCAGATCTAGGAAGCTTGATCATCCCACAGAGTTGGAAGTTAATTTAGGATCATTCAACTGGGAAATTTGATCAGGGGATTTTTGTTGGGTGTTCTTATTTCTCAGGCCAAGGGAGCTTGTAATATTACTATACAATCTTATTAAAAGGAAAATCTATAAACTTATTATAAAGAAACTTGAATTATAATCTCAGATCAGTTACTATTTAATTGTGTGACCTTGTGTAAGTTATAATCCTTATCTTTGCCTCAAATTCACATAGTTATGGAGGATTAAAAAAAGCATGGAAAACTTTTTCTACACTTTCTTTAGACAAGAATTCTTTCTATTTATATGTTATATTTTTTATTCATTATAGAAATATTTTAGGCTTAAGCCTTTTTATTCCCATTTAACTGATGGGAAACCTGAACTCCCTAATTTTAAGACTTAATAATAGCCTTCCCAATATTCTTTAAAATAAAAGGCATATGTTTGGTATGTATTTTTCTCTAAGAAGTTTCTCTCTGACTTTTTGATCTGCTGGTTGCCAGTAAGCCCTTCATTAAAGGAGGAAGGAATGTACAATCTATTCATGCCCTTCTGCCATCTCCATTTTTCATACCACTGCTCTCTAACGCTCTCACCCTAACCATTTTCTTTATCCTCATTGAAGGTACCTAGTTGGTATGGATTGCCAAGCCAGTAATTCTTGGATAAGAATTCTAAGTGCTAATATGGCTTTCAAGATAGGAAATTAATTGTGTAATGTAATCTCTTCAATGTTTAGTTGGTTGCAACTACATTCAAAACCAAAAATCTAACATTTTACCCTGTGAATAGAATGTATATACTCTCAGACATATATTTAAAATAAAAAGTAATTACAAAAGAAAAATGATAATTATTTTACCTTTGAAGACAGAATTCAGCTGCCTTTCTACATAGTTTAAAGAGCATAGATGGGATTAGAAATGGTAGAATTTATTATTAATGTTGTTACAATAAATAAATTATTAGTATTAGTGGTTACATTTTACAAAAGAGGAAATTGAAATTAAGTTTAAGAAAATTGCTTATTCACAGCCAGTAAGTTGTGGGGCCAGGTTGCATGTCAACTACACACATTTCACCTATATCCACTTTTACATGGTTTCAAAAACAATTCTAATTCTAGAAGAGATAGCAAGTCATAAAGAAAAAGGAATGGTCTTTCTGTACCCACAATTCAAAGTTAGATTCCATTTAAATAATTGCTTTTGCACTCTGACTCTCTCTGTGGGTAGCTCATTGGGACTGGGTGGGGAGTAAGGATTTCCTTGCAGCTGTAGAGTCTGAAAGTTTGCGTTAGGCATTGCAAAACTTTTGTGGGAATTATTGTAAATACACAATGCATTAAAAAGAGAAACATTTAACTCATGTTTCTCTAAAGGACAAACTGGAAAAATAGGAGGCCTCCGAGGAATTTCTCTTTCAGGCAGCATACTGTTTTTCATGAAAGAGTGATCAGGACCATATTGAGAAATTGCCTTTGTTTTGCAAAACAGCCTCTCCAATCCCATGAAGCCTGGCATTGTGTTTAACCCAATGCTTCTGAAAGAACCTTGTGATATTGGAAAACAGCAAGAGTCTCTTCTCTTCCTGTACTTCCCATTCCTCTTAAACTTCTGTGATACAAAACTTAAATCTATCTCAATGAGGTTTAATTTGTATGATTTATCTAGACTTCATTAGATTCAACTTCTAAGTAAATTAATGTTTTAGATGTGAAACATACACTTAATTGGAAGTCATTTATTTGAAGTATTTTCTTCACATTGTTTACAGAAGACTGATCTGATGGACACCTTAATCAGTTTGCTTCATTAAAAAAAAGATGGTTCTACTGGAGAATACCTCTAAAATGAAGGATTGCAGTGCTACAAAGCTTTTACAAAGCCTCTTTATTCACAGAAGGGGAGAATAAATATACCAGTATTTTGAGGCCAGCCTTTCAGATGTTTCTATTCTTGGGAGTCCTCTCATTTGAAGAATATAAGGTTAGTGGCAATGTTTCAGGGACAGGGTCTGAGATAAAGCTACAATTCCAATCTGTTGTTCTGGACTTTCAAGATCCATGGTGACTGTTGTTCGTGACCCACAACCACATGCCTTCTCTTGTTTGGGTGGTAAGAGATAGTGCAGGGTGTCAGCAGGAAAGAACCAGAACCCAGCTATGAATTCTCCACCAAAAGACCCTCACTGACTCTTTTCCACCTTCCCTCTGTATGTTGTTCTTTGTCCTATTCCCTGACTCTTTTACCTTGCCTGGTGTCTGCTGACATCACTCTAATTTCTCCTTCTCTGACTTCATTGATTCCTTGCCCTTTCCTCCTTTCACAATTATTCATTATACATCTAGTTATCTGCTTTGATATTTGTTCCATCATGAAGTTTACCAAAATTGGTATATGGATAAGGATAGGAACATTAGATATCAGTTGGCATCCTTCTATGCTGCCTCTGAAAATCTAATTTTTTGGGGTGCAAATTACATGGATGGATGAGATGTGATGTTTTCTATAACATACAGTTTCAATGCTAGGTGGAGTGGCAAGCTAGTGATCTTCTTTCCTAGTTCTAGCCTAACTATATTAGGTCCAACTGTATCACAGGTCAAACTTTGTATGTTATAGAGGACAAGGCATATGGCCAAAGGTACATCACAGGAAAACAAATATACTAAATGAAATAACAATAATGAAAACCTGTCTAAATGATAAATGTACAAAACTATAATTTAAAATTTTCTTGTTCAAATCAGCATATATTTAATTACGATCACAGTAGATAGAATAAAATTTTATTTGGGAAGAAAAGAATAGACTGAAACCAGATACAGACTTTGGGACAGATATAATTTAAACTGGTCAAAATTACAACTAGTAAAACTTAAGGATTTTAAAGAAGAGAAAATGGTACTCTCTAATACTCAGAGAGGCTGGATAGTCCAGGAATGTTCAGAAATCATGGCTGAAATTAGAAATGAAACTTTGAGATGACAGTCTGAACTTGAAACAGGCATCCAAGTTGTTCAAGTGTGGCTTTCCTATCTTCATATCCTTAAATCTTCCCTTTGCTTATTTAAAGCAAGTCTAAATAGTTTTGCATGACATGATTTTCATGGCTGTCCATTATGTGCCCACAAACTTATCTTTTAAAATGCTGATATAATGATTATGTAATTTCAATGCAAATCATCTATATATTAATTGAAATAATGTTTGCTTCTTCCCTTGTTAAAATCTCTTCCTCATTTTTCTTACCTCATTGTGCCTCTCTCCAAAGCCTCAGACACCCTGTTTTTGTTTTTCCTCTATTAGCAATGTAAAATATATATTGAAATGAAGTTACAATTAATTCATTTTCTCTTTCATATTTATCAAAAATAATTCATATTTTAGTTTTAGTAAAAACTGGTCTGATTAAATTGATCTACCATTTCTTTTAGCTTAATTGGAAAATAATCTTCATAATTGAATCGATTATGTAGCTTTATTAGAGTAAATGGACAATTTGAGCAACTGATTTTGAAAATTTCTCATCAGGAAAACACACTTTAAGTTTATTGTGTACCTGAGTTCCAAGAAATCTAGTTGTAATCTTCAGTTCACACATTTAAAATCATGATAATTCCACTTCTTCTCATTTATCATTCTTCTCTGTCCATTCAATTATTTCTTTCAAAATCTCTCTACTCTTTGAAAACAATTAATTTTCTATTATCTCAAATAGCCAAGTCTAATTCTCATACAATTACTGATTTTACTAGAGGTTTTTCATCCCTCTAATTCGACTGTAAGGAGGTTGAGAACAGCTTTTCACTATAGCTACTGCAAATGTGATTAGTTTTCAGTATATACATGATAACTGAGTTGATGCTGTTATTGATTCATTGATAGATTGGAGGTTAGTTATAAAGGGAGATTATGTCAAAACTCATGCTAATATATAGTCCAGATCATTTAAGATTAATGTTAAAACCTTAGAAAGTATATAAGAAACAATGAAGCTTTTAACCTAACTTAATTGCAATCTAACCGGCAAAGGGAAATTTTTTCCTGGTAATTTGATTGTATAAAAATGGAAAAAGTCAGTGCAGTAAGAGCTCGAATCTATGGTAGAAAAAATAACTGAAAAATGCATGAATAGTTGAAACCAAAAAAAATATTAGAAATAAAACAAGCAAATATACTATCATCAGCACAAAAAATTGCATATGATCATTTTAATTAAACAAAAAAGAAAGTAGGTAATTTTGCAAGTTTGAATTTTGTTAGAAATACCTACTATAGTCTTATAATTTTAGCAACACTTAAAAATAATAATTCAATCTATACATATATCTATATTGACATTAAATTTTTGGAACACCATGTTGGCAACTAGCAGTACCACTGTAGAATGTGATTAAGAAATTTGAATTTTGAAAGGATGCATTTATTTTTGTCCTGTGGCTCACTGTAAATTTTGATATTTATTATGGAAATATGTTAATTCATAAAATTAAAATTTTTAATAAATATTGATAAAAGCAAATTGGAAGGCTAAGTGTCAATAGCTTTAAATTATTATTGCAATTATTCATATATTTTGTCTCAATAATCCCATGGAAATTTATTTTCATGAAATTAAAAAAAAAAACATAAATTATATAAATGAGAGATTCATTTCAAAATATTTATAATTGAAAATTTGAAAACATGTTAAATGAATAATAATAAATGGTAAAATGATTGTATGAAATGTTTGCATGTTAAGTTATAGCTGCTAAAATAATTGTTATTGATTTTTTTTAATTACATGCAAAAAATATTTTAGCAAATAAAATGAAGATTAATATGTATATTTAAAATACAAGATGCTTGCATTTATATAGATATGCATCTATATGTATAAAAATTGATTAAAACAAAGAGAAATATCTGTTTGGAGAAATTCAACTATACCGTTTTACAACTTTGTTTAAACAGAATAAATACTGAAAGAAAACAAAATCTGTGGCAGATAGATTAATGGGAATCATATGTGAGTAAAGACATAATTCAGGTTATAGAGATGTAAAAAGTGGAACACCAGGATGGATCAGTAAGAAGTGAAATTCAGTATCATGCAAAATAGATGATTTCTGATAACTGTAATTTCCCTTTATAATGTCAGCCCCAGTGATATATTTAAACATCTTTCCATCATTCACAATCATTATCCTGACTTATACTGAAGGTAAAATTTTGACTACCATGAGCCAAAAGTTGGACATATAAAGAGTCCAAGTAGGCAGTTCTTGAAAAATCACATCACTTTTTTTTTTCAGATGAAGTATTTCTCAACTGCATCTATTCTTTATCTACACCAACCATGGGCATGAATAGCAGTGTGAACAAGTTCATTCTGCTTGGGCTAACTCAGAATGTTCTTAAGGAAGAAGTAGTGTTTGGGGTCTTTTTGTTTCTCTACCTTGCAACACTTTTGGCAAATTTACTTATTGTGATGACCATCAAATGCAGTTAGATGCTTGGGAGCCCCATGTACTTCTTCTTTTTCTACTTATCCTTTGCTGATACCTGTATCTCCACATCCACGGCACCCAGGTTGATTATAAATGTGCTGACAGAGAAGAAAATTATCTCCTATAATGAATGCATGGTCAAGATCTTTGCAATTCACTTCTTTGGGTGTATGGAGATTTTAGTTCTTATCCTCATGTCATTTGATCACTATGTGGCTATTTGTAAACCACTGTGATACACAGCCATCATGAACATACATGTCTGTGGCACACTGGTGAAACTGGCCTGGGTGGATCTTGTATCCATTCTTCAGCACAGATTGTCTTGGTTTTGAAATTACCCTTCTGTGGCCCTAATGTATATTGATCACTATCTCTGTGATTTGCCACCACTGTTGAAACTTGCCTGCAATATACCCATAGTCTTTAATAGTGGGGCTATATGCATGGTGAGTTTCATAATCCTGATCATCTCTTATGTTTTAATCTTACATTCTCTGAGTAGCCAGAGTACAGAAGGAAGAAAGAAAGCCTTCTCCACCTGCATGTCCCACATTATTGTGGTCATCTTAACTTTTGTTCCTTGTATATTCGCATACACTCGCCCTCCAACCACATTTCCAGTGGACAAGTTGGTGACCATGTTTTACACTATTGCAACATCCTTGCTCAACCCCCTGATTTACACTTTGAGAAATGCAGAAATTAAAAATGCCATGAAAAAGTTGTGGTGCAAGAAAACATGAGTAGAGGCAGCAGATAGGAAGACTCCACCTGCATATTCTGTGTTTCAATAAAATTGACTGATAAAGAAGAGAAAATATGCTCATCCTGATTTAGATCCTATAATCCTCTCTTAGTAGGATTGTTGGGGAAGTAGACAAAATGAGTACAGAGCACAGAAACCCATTTAATTTTGAGATAAAGTTACAAAGATAACAGTACATCAAGTGCTACAAGATTGGGAGCCCAAAACTTCTCTCTCCTATGCTCTGAATTAAAGCTTCTCAGCCAGAACTTGTTATATCCAGAGCTTTACTTCCCTCCTTGTGCATTTCTGGTTTATGTTTTCCTTCTGCATGTTTCTTATCCAAGTCTAATAATTTCTTCCTGATTGATGATTGATACATTTTGTTAACAATTCATTTCTGACAATATTGAATCTGAATCATACCTTCTAGCTCAAATTCATCTCCAACTCATCCCAGAAACCTATGAGCTCAAAGAGCCATAAATAGCATATAAATAAGCCCCTGATTGAAACTTGGTCACTTTTAGTCATGTGTGTAATATGTCTCTTTATCTTCCTCTTGAAGTTGTATAGTGAGAAAACTCATAATTTTTAAAATAAGGGCAATTCTGCTTAAAATAAACCTGTTTATTTAATTAAGTCATAATATTTCTCAATGTACTTTAATATATTTTGTTCATCATCTTGGTAATTATTCACTGACAATATTAAATTTTATAGACTTTATTTTGATAATTTGTCATTGGAGACTGCCCAAAAATTTTGGTTGGTTAATTGATGGCAATTTTATAATATTGTGAAATTTATATTATAAAAATTGACATTTCATGGATAAGACATCATATAATGAAACATGCAACAGTTGACAAAAAAAAGAAAAAGACTTTAGAGTACAATCAAATATACTGTTTTAATCCATCCAAAGAAAGAAGATAAGTGAAGTAATCACAGAGCAGAGTAAGTCAAGGAATCATATTTATGCAGGGACACAGTTCTCTGAGTATATTTTTACAAAACCCAGGACCGTCTGCCTGACAGTTGCACTTCTATGTTAGGAGGGAAGTTTTGCGCTAAAGCTACTTGAGGCCATAGCCAATATTGCTTAGTCAAATTCTGCCATTATCTAGGAAACTTCATAGTATAATTGGGCTTCCTGTAGAGCCAAACCTCCCTGGATAGAAAGTTATTGCCCAATAACCAGGATAAGTATTTTGCATTTTAGATTTGTATTTTTTATGACAGCTCATTGAATTTACATTTTGGTTCATGTATTGTTAGCTAATGAGTTTTGGCATTAACAGCCAGACCGTGAAGGAGTGTGAAATAAAAGTTCATCTCTGAGAAACAAAATGATGAAAATTGTTTCCTGAGTAACTGAAGATTGAACTCTAGATTGTGGAGGATAAAGCCATCTAATGCCACTTTGGAAGGTTTGCATGAACATGACTCCTTGGGAATAACACCACTAATGTGTCTTCAAACACTGATAATAAAAGTTTGGAATTTTAAGGAGGTTAATATTAGTTGGAGGACAGCTGGAGCATAATATAGGGAATGTATAATAGTGACTTGGGTGGTAGACAAGGATTGGGTTGATAATATAAATGCAGGAATGTTCTACTACAAGGTGTTAAGAATGGTGTTGCTGGGAAAAAATATAACTAATGTAAATTATGAACTATAATTAACAATAATATTGCAATGTCTTTGTTGCAAAATAAAAGAAGGTAACATATTAATGCTAAAGATAAAAAATAATGTGGGATTTAGGTTTATGAGATATGAATAGGATTAAACATTTTTTCTCTTGTTCATTTTATTCATTAACAAGAAGAGCTTGAGTATGTCATTTAACTAATCTGTGTTCATTTGTGTATCTTTCTAAACCCTGGAGGAACAATTGTGCTTGGTTTTATGATTTGATGGATAAAAGTGCCTGGACAAAACTTTTTTGATGTAATGCTTCTATAACTTGTTAAGTGGCTTTTTGCCTGTTATTTTATTTTTTGAATTTGAATAGAAGATATCTCAAACTGAAAGTTCTGTTGATAAAGTTTTGGCATTGCTACTTTTTGATATATTTTAGCATTGATGTGTAGATCAAAGTGGATTTTGTAGATTGGAGAAAAGAGAAATGTGGAAAGGAGAAATGGTAGTGGAAAGGAGATGATATTTTATGAAACTCTTCTAAGAATAAACATTTCTGGGAGGATTTTGATGAACAGGGATTCTTTTATCTCTCACTAATCAAGGTTAGATGAGATTCCTCTGGACACTCATGTGTTAAGCAATTCCAGAGAAGCAATTCCATCCCAACTGTTATATTAATGTAATCAAGCTCAAATCAAGGATTTTGTGACTTTAAATATAATCCCTAGGTTACTGACACTCAATTCGTGTATCCAACCAGATCTTTCACCTGATTTAGAGAATGATTAGAATTCTTGATATTATATCTTACACTATATCTCTAATAGGAATTTTCACAATTAACAAGTCATTGTT
Source organism: Cabassous unicinctus (assembly GCA_029593785.1). Lineage (NCBI taxonomy): Eukaryota > Metazoa > Chordata > Mammalia > Cingulata > Chlamyphoridae > Cabassous > Cabassous unicinctus. The sequence continues at coordinate 8,931 of JAQZBX010025483.1, forward strand.
TTCATTCCAATTATGCTCTATATGCAGCATTCCTTAGTCAAATTCATCCTTCCATTTGCCCAGACTGAAAACATTGGAGTAAAAAAATTAATGGCGATATCACAATTCACATCTAACATAGAAAAAAAAAAATTTGCCTTTACTCTATATACAGAATCTGATATATTTTTTAGTTAATTTCCATTCCATTCTTCTCTCAGCTGCCATTATTTATTACATTGATGGCAGTAATAGATTCTCAAAAATTTTCCCGCTTCTTTCCTTGCTTAATCTATTCTAAACACAGCAGCCACAGGCTCCATATAAAACTTGTATAAAATCAGACCACTCATCTGCATAAAATTCTGCAGTGGCTCCATTTCATTCAGAATAAAAGTCAAAATCTTCACAATGATTTGATCATCTATATCTTCATTAGCCTCTTTGCTACACATACCCTTGTTCTCTTGTCTCTAGACACAGTGGATTTTTGCCCTTCCTTGACCACACTGGGCTGGTTTAAACCTTAGAGGTCTTGCTCCAGCTATTTCTTCTATTAAACTACACTTCCAGGAATGACTTTGGTTAATAGCTTCATCTCCTTAAGACACTACAATAAGTCTCCCTGCATTAAGGTTTCCCAAATCACCATATTTATTATAGCATCCTCATAGATCTCCAAATTCCCTTATGCTATTTTACTTTCTTTTGAATATAATTTTTCATCTTCTAACATACGATTTTGTTTACATAAATATTCTTTATTAGTCTGTCCCACTAGAATGTAAAATCTAACAAGGTAAGTTTGTCTATTTATATAAAGGAATATTTCCCAAGTTATTTGAAGAGTGATGGAAAAATAGCAGAAACTCATTAAGTAATTATGATGGTTGTCACGATAGAATATTTAAAATTTGAAGAATAAACAACAGATCCTAACAATGGGCCTATTGGTTTCAATAAAAATGCTTCAATAGTGTTTTCTTTTGGATAATAAAAAAATATTTCAGCACATTCTGGGTCATCTGATGCCCAACTTGCATCTAGATGTAGTGATATTTGGCAATAATTTCATTACCAGAGAATATTTCTAATATGGCTACAATACCACTGCTACACTGTGTTGCGATATCATAAGTAAGCAGGCAAGAACTTGGTGAGTGTTTTAGTTTGCTAGGCTGCTAAAAGCAGATACCACAAAGTAATTTGGCTTTTTTTGTGTTTGTTTCATTTTGTTTTGTTTTTACAACAGTGAGGTGGAGCCAGTGGCCACTGGATGCTTTTGGGGCAGGGAAGGGAAAAGCAGTTGTAATAGAGGTGCTTTTTCAGGACTTGGGAATTATCCTGAGTGACATTACAATGAAAGATATAGACCATTTTACATCAGTATATAACATGCAGATCTGTGTGGGAGAGAGTGTGGACTACAATGTGAACTACGGTCCATGCTTAGTGGCAAAACCCCAGGATGTATATATCCATTGCAGTTGATGAGCCACACTAATGATAGATGGTTTGGCTTTTAACAATGGTAAGTATTAGCTACGGTTTTGAGGTTCAAAAAAATGCCCAAATTGAAGTGTCCTCTTAGCAATGCTTTCTTCCCAAAGACTGGCTGCCAGTGATCTTTGGGTCTTCTACCGTGGCAAGGCACAAGGCAGTATATGCTTGTCTCTCCATTTTCTTCCATGTTTCATTACTTTCAGCTTCCTGATTCCATCACTTTCTCTCTCTTTGTGTTTATTCATCACATTTATAATGGACTCCAGTAAGAAGATTAAGACAAATCCTTAATGAGATGGGTCACACCATTAGCCTCATCAAAAAAGGCTACTTACAATAAGCAGCACAGGAATGAATTAACTTTAAGAACATGCTTTTCTGGGGTACATACAATTTCAAACCCCACAGCAAGAAAAATATTTATATCAAGTAGATATCAAATAATTTTTGAGTCCATGACAATGGTATACATCAGTTTCAATAGAAAAAAATGGTACTAACACTAATGTGCCAATCTCAAAATTACCTTTGCTACATCTCTGTGTAATATTCATATGTGTCAATTATGCCATAATATAACTGCATTAGTAGTCATGTTAAAGTATATTGCTAATTTAAATGTTAATAGTAGTGTTGCAGTTATGTTTGCAAATTTATTTTAGTTTTACATTTCTATATGACCTATAATTGCAATTATAACACTTTGATGTTTACAAAGATATATTGGTAACATTATATTATAAATCATTCTCATTAAAATTGGGATTCATGAGATTTTTCCCAGATAAAATAAATAGTTCTATTTAATATTAAAAATTAAGTAAAATATTCTGCACTTTAGAAAATAAAATGAAGTGCAGTAAAAAAGCATTCACATAATGAAACCGTTCAAGAACATAGAAAACTGAAAATGAAGCATGAGATTAAAATCTTAGTAAAGAGCTGGGAGTGAATGAACTCTCTTAGCTTAGTCAATTATGGTTACCTAGGCCCCAATAATCACTGAAATATTGTGAGATCTTCTATTGATGATTCTATCCTAAGCATAGAAAACTTCTTATGACAATTTTCATTTTATGAGCACTTCTCATGGAAAGTCATACTGACTCAGGTGAGCATGAAGAGACTCTAAAATGTTTGAAATTATTCCTTCCCATGGTATTCATACCTGTGTCTCCCCTTCCTTTGAGTGTGGGTGAGATACGTGTTTTCCTACTAACCAAAAGAATATGTAAATATAAGGATTTCTGTCTTGCTCATAGTTTCTCTTATTTTCGCTTTGATGAAGCAAACTTCCAGTCTGTGTACTACCCAGTGGAAATGCCCATATAGCAAAGAACTGATGGCATCCTCTAGCTAACACCCAGCAAGAACTGAGCCCATCAGTCCAAGAACTTGCAATGAACTGAATTCTGCCAACAACTACATGAGTTTGAGTGCAGATCCTTCTCCAAGTGAACCTTGAGATGTGATCACAGCTCTGGCTGACACCTCGATTGAAGTCTTTTCGATTGCACCTAGTGCTTCATGGGTTAGTTACACCCACATGCCTGACTCACAGAAATTGAAAGATAATATGAGAAGTGTTTCAAGCTGCTAAACTCGTAATCATTTGTATACAACAATAGATAAGTAATACTGTACATATTAAGGCCTCTTCTCTAATTGTATTTTTCCATCAGATTAGTAAGCTTGAGTTCTGATTTATGTTCCAGGCCATTTTTATTTGGTAAAAATGAGCTAGGCCACTCAAGGAAGTCCATGTCAGGACATTAACAGATTCCAATCTGTCCTACATATCTAAAGATAAATCCATTATCTGAAATTCTTTCATGATGGAGGAAGAAATTTCTCATCTTTTCTCCTGACATATCTTCTAAGATGAACTTCTAATTCCAATGATATATATTATTATGTCCATAATACTTTATCATTGGTGGAAAATATACAAAATTTTTAGGGAAGAATTTCATCTTTATATGTGACATATAATAATAGAAATCCAAGTACCCTTCTAGGAATATAGTATTATGACATAAAGAGCAGAGTGGTGTCATGTATGTTTGAGTTATATATTATATTAGAGTAATAGTGGGCTTCTATAAAAGAGAGACCCAATGATACAGTTATTTAACATATAGGAAGTTTATTCTTGATGTGACAGACCCTAAAAAATGGGCCAGGTTGAGAGGGCAGTGCATCTCTTCTTCTTCATTCATGGACTCAGGTTCCTTTCTCATCTTTTCTTGGCCCGTCCTCATACTTTCATACTCAACATGTGACCAATATGTTAACATCATTTGCATCACCTGGGAGCTTGTTAGAAATGCAGAATTCTGGGCTCCACCCCAGAATTCATAAACCATATTTAAATTTTAACACTAGGTTATTCAAATGTATACCACCATTTGTAAACTATTGCAATAGAATCTTCGTATCTATAATATTAACACCACTAGCCTGGATTCAGGTGGCAAAAAGAAGAAATAAACTCAGAGAAGCACACATTCAATATTTTAGATTTCAGCCAAAAACTGACACATATCCTTCTGTCTACAATGTACAAAAACTTAGTCACAAAACTGCATCTAGCTGCACAAGGGTCCTATAAGGTTTTTTTTGTTAAAAATGGCTTGTGTTTAGTTCATATTAGTAAGAACATACTCTATTTGTCCATTTGTGTCTGGCTTATTTCAAACACCTTAATGTTCTCAGGGTTCAGCCATGTTATCATATGTGTCCCAATTAATTTTTCTTGCAACAGTATCCTATTCTAATGTATGTATATATCACATTTTGTTTTTCCATTCATCAGGTGATGGACACTTGGGTTGTTTCCTGTGATGAAAGTGAGAGCAGCTGAGTGTACACTTTGGATAGACTGCACAAGACATGGGACTATATAACATAGTGAACCATATGGTGGAAGAATAACTGTGTGGTTAATGGTACAAATAAAAGAGTGTTCTCTTATGAACTATACAAAATGTAAAATTATAATACATGGTGTTAATGATAGGGAGTGTATGGGAAAAATATACGAAATGCACACTGTGGATCATATTTAGTGGTAAGAGTCTGATGATGCTCTTTAATAATCTGTAATAAATGTTCCACAACAAATGCAAGGTGCTGGTGAGAGACAATGAATGGTAATTCTGCACATTATGCGTAACGGTTTTGTAACCTCACAAATTCTCTTATCAAAATATATATTAAAAAATGACTTTGGATGTGCCTATGTCAGAGCCTGCTGGCAGTGGATTACCAGGTGCCTTTTGAGGGTATTTTCCCTTTAAGGGTATGGTTTCGCATTGACCATCAAGTCTCACAACATTGAATTTGAAGGCCATGAACCCATGTAAAACTCTGTTATACTGCCTAGGAGAAGTGTGCATTTTCACGGATATCTAGCAGTCTCTGACACAGTCTCCTGGCACCAGGATTCACACAGAAGCATTTTTTACTAAAAATTCTATTCAACTTGACATAATATTTATTGACTACCTTATTGTGTGTCAAGTAATATTCTAGTTAGGCACAAAAATAAAAATAAAAATAAATTCCCTGTAATCAGAGCTCCCTTTCTATTGTATTATTCTATTTCAAAATTGTCAGTATCTTATCCATGATTATTGTGAGATCCTAGAATTTGTAGAAATTAAGTACATGTTTCCAAAAAGTTACTTCTGGATTTTGTTTTTTGAATGGCATTTTATGTTTTTCTTTTAACTCTCCTGCAGCTCTGAACAATCCCCCTTTTGATTCATTTCTTTAAATATACTTTTTTCCTATTTAAAAAAAAATGTTTAGGTTTCATAAATGTTACATAAAAAATGTAGGGGACTCCCATATGCCCCACTCCCTACCCCTCCTATACTTTCCCACATTAGCAACATCCTTCATTAGTGTGGTACATTTGTTGCAATAGATGAACACATATTGGAGCATTGCCACTAAGTGTGAATTATAGTTTACATTATAGTTTAATCTCTCTCTCACACAATTTTGAAAGTTATGATAAGATATATAGTGGCAGCCATCACTGTATGTTCTGAGGGAAGGGTGAGGGAAAAATAAGGGTAATATGGGGGCAATTTTGAACATTGGAATTGTCCTGAATGACTTTGTAATGCCAGATACAGGCCATTTTCATTCTTAATTACATAAAGGGTGAAGGATACAAAAGAGTTTGGAGAATATTATGCCCATGCCAAATTTTAACCATAGTGCTACAAAGGTATTTTTTGTCCCTTATACTAGTTTTCTTATGAAATAAGTTGTTTTATGATCCAAGATTTAAGTCCATTCTTTGCCTCTTTGGACGAGTTCTTATGTTGCTGTTGTGGGGATCTGCACGTCAGTGTTGAGTGTTGTCAGCAGGAGATTATCATCGAACATGAAAGTGTGGGTTCTGGACCTGAAAATCCATGAGTGTTCTCTGCCAAAGTCTGCTTGCCAGTTTAACATGAAGTGTTCAAAAATGAACAACTATAACTTGACTTGCTTAATTCAAAGATATATTATATGATCATGTGAACAAAAAGATATTAAAACAAAAATGAGAGAAGGATATAATTCAGGATTACATCATTTAATCGAATGTGTGGGTGCATATAGTTGAACTGTAGAATTCTGATAGAAAGAGAGTTATTTGACTGTGAACTCTGGGAAGGTTTTCTGAGGAGATGATGTGCAAACTGGGTACTGGCTCCACAGGGAGAAATTGAGTGTGGAAGTTTTAACAGGGAAGAGGGCTTTCAGCTGCTATGAAATGTGAAAATATCAGGGAATGAGCATGTCTACATGTATTTATGAATGACATCTGCATTAGCAGAAGCGCTAAGAGGAAAAGTGTAAAGGAAGATGATGTTACATGGTTAGAGTACTTGAAACCCATGTGAGTATCTCAGCTATTGAATTTTAAAACCCAAGTAACCAATTGATTTTATTTTATGACATCATATTTTTTCAACTGCCTACTCTTCCTTTCAAGACACAGCATGTGGATTAAAAACAGAAGAAGGAAAGAATGATAGGAAGAAATTGCTTAATTTAGACTTCTCAATAAAGACCCATGAATATCCACTTAAAGAATTCCAGATTTAGTGTTTTGTGATATTGGCATTGATGAAATTTGTTTGTGAATTTCTGATATGTCTGAGTTAAATTTTCTCACAATGAAAACTCATATAAGTATCTCACATAAAGTATTATTACTCTTTCACTAAATTGTGAGAGATTTTTTAAAAATTTAAAGGAGTCATTACCACCCTATTCACCACTATTTGTTCTCTAATACAGAATGATAACAAGAGAGTACTACCAATTGTGTGAAAGGAGTTATGATATTGTATGTTTGAGAAACACAAAAATGACACTGTCAAGCAGAAGCAAGACATTTTTTTTGAGACAACTGCTTTTTTAAATAGTCATACTGAACTGCAGATGTAACCTAACTTGTCCTAGATCAAGAGATATCTTAGACTAGCAAGTTTTGGACTCTGAAGATTCTGATGTAACTTAGTGGAGATTTGGAAGCACACATCTGATCCTTCATTAAGGAAGAAAGTGGCTAACTCTATTAAAAATCATGGGCTATTGTTAACAGTAAAATTATGACTTTTTTCTTTCACCAGTTGTAACAAATGTACCACAATAATGTGAGGTGTTAATAATGGACAGGCAGGGAGGGTGTAAATATAGTTACTCTCAATTTTCTCCAAGAATTTACTGTAAACTCACAACTTCTCTAAATAAAAAAAAAAGAAAAGAAAAACAAGAAGGGAAATGACTAGTCTAAAGACACACATGCATCATATTGGGATGCATGCAGTTCCAGTCTTTAAATTTTTTGGTGCCATAAAGAATCCACTTAGTTTCCACATGCAGGGAAGGAGCAGAAATAGAGATCTCCTCAATGGAGTTCTGATGTCTTAAAGAAGTAGGCTGTGAATACAGATAATTTCGAAGTCTGTTGGACAAAATTCCTTAAAAAATGGTAAGTAAAATTAAACAACTCAATGTTTTTTTGTTTTTAGGAACTGATTAAATCTTAATAAAACCTGTTCTTATATTTCTGTGCCTCATTTTTCTCCTTTGGCAATAGAACCATGAAAATTTCATAGCCCGGCTTACTTGGCCTTTGGCTCTGAGGACTACTTACTTTTTTATTAAAGAAGGTTATAAAACAACCATGAATAACATAGAGGATTCCCATACACCACCCCACCACCAACACCTTTGTGTTGGAACATTTGTTAAAATTGATAAAGAACATTCAAATATCGCTAACTATTGTCTATAGCTTCCATTAGGTTTATTTTCCCAATAAATCTCTTTATTATTAATACTATGTACTATTATTGTACTTTAGTTATAATTCATGTAAGAATATTTTCATATATTTATTGTTAACCACAATCCATCATCCACCAGAGTTTCATTATACTACACAGTTCAAAGCCTGGTACAATCCATCCATAATGCACACTCAGTGGCTCTCAGTTTCTTCACAGAGTTATGTTGTCATCACCTTCGTCAATTTTAGTACATTTTCATTACTCTAGAAAAATCCCTTACCATCTTATACTCCCTTATTGTTGACCCTTATAATTGATATAGCACCCTTTTTCCATTGATGCAAAAAGAAAACCTATAGTCCATAGGTTGTAATAGTTATATTTTCCCATGTATCACCATATTCTTAAGAACTTGTAAAAGTGGTGTACATTTGTTCTAGTTCTTGGAAGAACATTATGGTATTTGTACTATTAACCACAGTACGTATCTACCAAAGAATTCAATTGTTTTACAATCCCAAAATTAACCTCTCACATTATTTCCATTGACATTTAGGTCCCTAGAATACCACTTTCAGTTGCATTCACATTTATAGATCAGAAATGTTAATTATACTCACAATATGTTACTATCAAATCTATCCATTCCTAACATTTACAAACAATCTTATTCAAAATTTTACATGCATTAATCATCGGATCCCCGTTCTCATCCCTCATACTATACCCTAGTAATTTATAACCTAGATTTTAACAACATGAGCTTACTCATTGTATTTAGTGCATTAAACTGAGGTCATACAATACTTTTTTTCTTTCTCTGGCTTATTTCAATCAACATAATGTCCTCAAGGTTCATCCATGTTGTCATATATGTTGCAATTTTATTTCTTCTTACAGCTGAATAGTACTCCAGTGAATGTATATACCACAATTTTTTATCCATTCATCAGTGGATAATACTTGGGTTGTTTCCATCTTGCAGCAATTATGAATAATGCCACTATGAACATCAGTGTGCAAATGTTAGTTCATGTAATTGTTGTTGTTGTTTAATAAATATCAGTGTGTATGAATATATTCCTAGTAGTGGAATTGCCAATGACATAGCAATTCTATATTTAGCTGCTTGGGGAACTGTTAAATTATTTTCCACGAAGGAAATACCATTCTACATTTCCACCAACAGTGAAAGAGTGATCCTATTTCACCACATACTTTCCAGTACTTGCTGTTTTTGGTGGTGGTGTTTTTTTTTTTTAATAATGACCATTCTATAAAGTGTAAAATGATATCTCATTGTAGCTGTGATTTGTTTTTTTCCAATAGTTAGTGATATTGAACATCTTTTCATGTGTTTTCTGGACATTGTATTTACTCTTTGTAAAATGTCTATTTAAGTGTTTTGTCCATATGTTATCTGATATATGGATTAAAAATATTTTCTCTGATTGACTAGGCTGACTTTTCACCCTCTTGACAAAGTTATTTGAAGCACAAAAGTGTTCAATTTTGAGAAGGTCCATTTATTCATTTTTTCTTTCATTGATTATGCTTTGGGTATAAAGTTTAATAAACCACTACCTACTGCAAGATCTTGAAGAACTTTCCCTACATTTTCTTCCAAGATTTTTATAGATTTTCCTTTTATAGATAGGGAGTTAATCCACTTTGAGTGGATTTTTATATAAGGTGGGAGATATGGGTTGTCTTTTTTTAGCTAAGGGTATCTAGTTCTCATGGCACCATTTGTTGAATAGAATGACCTGAACTGGCTCAGTATGCTTGACAGATTTGTCAAAAATCACTTAACAATAGATGTGAGGGTCAATTTCTAAGGTCTCTGTTTGTTTCCTTGGTTTCTATGTCAATTTTTATGCCAGCACCATGCTTCTTTTACTGCTGTAGCTAAGTAATATGATTTAAAGTCAGGAAGTGAGAATTCTCCAACTTCATTGTTCTTTTTAAAGATATTATGATCAACTTACCCATCCAAATAAAATTTCCATTTTTGTAAAAAAAGCTTTTGGAATTTTTACTGAATTGCATTGAATCTGTAAATCAATTTGGGTAGAATTCACATCTTAATAATATTTAGTCTTTCACCCATGAGCATGGAATATCCTTCCATTCCTTTAGGACATCTTTGATTTCTTTTAGCAATGTTTTGTGGTTTTCTGAGTATACTCTTTTACATCCTTAGTTAAAATTATTCATAAGTAATTGATTATTTTTGTTGCTATTATAAATGGAATATTTCCTGACTTCCTCCTCAGATTTCTCATTACTAATGTATAGAAACAGTACTGATTTTTCAGTATTATCTTGTATGCTGCCACTTTACTGAATTCAGATATTAGATCTAGTAGCTTTGTTTTACATAGCTTTGTCAGTATAGGATCAAATCATCTTTGAATTTTGAAAGTTATACTTTTTCCTTTTCAATATGGATGCATTTTATTTCTTTTTCTTGCCTAATTTCCCTAGCTATATCCTTCACCACAATATTGAACGACAATGATTACAGTGGGCATGCTTGTCGTGTTCTTGATCTCAGGTGGAAAGCTTTCAGTCTTTCACCATTGAGTACAATGTTTCTATGGGGTGTTCATACATGCCCATTATCATGGAGAGAAAGTTTCCTTCTATTGCAATCTTTCAGAGTCTTTTATCAGGAGAAGATGTGAGAGGTGGAAAGATGGTGTTAGTTTAAGTGGACGCTCACCATTTCTCTCACAAAAGATGGCTAAGTGGGGACAAGATCCTGCCCAATGAGCTGTTCTGGGAGCCCACAGAGCAGGAGCCTTTGGGGCATCAATCTGGAGAGAGCTGGACAGGGAGATAGATTGTTCAAGATCAAACTCTGAGTTTTTAGCCCTGTGGCTGGAAACTGTGGATGGGTAAGTCTTATTTCAGGGCAAAGGGCCAGGGTGAGCCCCAACTTCTGCCAGCTACCAAGTGAAAGGGAGCATTTTCCAAGAGTGGGAGGTTCTGGAAAAGAGCAGAGAGGAGTTTCCTTTCTGTCAGTTTGGTTGCCTGGATCCTCTGAGCTTTGGAAAGCATACCAGCTGGCTCAAGGTGGCACTAGGCAGAGGGGAAAGGCGAATCTGCTGAAGAAGCCTGATTTATCTAACTGTCCTTAGTTAGAGAAACTTGGCCCATGAAAGGGTGGAGTCAGGCAATTGACCAGTTCCATGCAGAAAACTATCAAAATTTCAACTCCCCTAAGGGAGCCAGGCAGTAAGAAGCACTTAATAAGTTTCCAAGAGCCTATTTTAGGGATCCCTGTGAAGAAGGGGTGGTCTAGAAGAGGGTTGAGAATAATTTCTGTGTAGTGAATTCAGTTACCAGGGTACCATTTGAATTTCAAAAGGGAACTCAACCTGACCAGGAGAGAGGAGAGGGGATCTGCTCACATATCCTATTGAATCCTTCTGCCCAGGAGAGTCAAACCTGCCTAAAGGAAAGTGACTAGATAGCTTTCTGAAGCGCTAATTGACCCAATGAGAAAGTTTAGTTCAGTGGAGGAGTTTCCACCTTGCATATACAAGGTCCCTAGTTAGATTCCTAGCTCTTCTTAGAGTAGTGATCTACCAGAATATCAAGCATGCAGTTGATACTTTAAGACAGGGAAACCACAGATATTATTTTTGTATTAGCTTCTCTTGGGTCCCTTACTTTTCCTAAAAAAAGTTACTTTTTCCAAAAAAATTAACTTAGTTTACTCACTAAAACCCACTCCAAAACCTGCAGAGAGAAGGCTGCAGGGTAATTGCTTGATGAACACTGGCAGCCTGAGAAGCTCCACAAGGGCCTAAGAAGGAATACTGTTCTTCCTTAATTTTTGTTTGACTGCTTGCTTGTGTGTTTGTTTGTTTTTGTTTCTTGGTTTATTTTTTTTCCCACTTTCCTCCTCCCCCACCCCTTTTTTAATTAGGTGCCACTAGCTTGATTTTCTTTGCTATGCTTCTTCCTAGATTTCCCATTTTCTGTGTATACTGATTTTGTCTACCAATGCTATCTCTTTTCCTTCTTTCATCTTTCTATATTCTGCTTTCTATTATGTTTCTTACATTCCACCTTTCTTTATTTAGTCCTCAAGTTTTGTGGTTTCTATTTCTATCTTTTGTATTCTGTTTTCTTCTTTTATTAACTTTTTTCTTTTGTCCTTTCTTTTCCTCTTCTCTCTCTCTTCATCATTCTGTCCTTATAAATCATTCTATATACTTTTCTCTATTGGGTTTCCCATTATTATTATTATTACTATTATCCATTTTCTTTTCTTACCTCGTCTGTTTTCTCTGGCCCTTATCTTTTTCCTTCAAGGGAATATAAAAAACAACAAAGAAAAAGAACAAGAAGAACAAAGTTTCAAAGAGAAAACTTAACACACACACAAAACCAGCAGCTAAATAAAATTGCAGAGTAGAGAGAGAAGCTAATCAACTAAATAAACCCATCAAGATCAAAAGATGAACAGAGGGGGAAAAAAATTACAAATCATATTAAGAAAACGGAAGACATAGCCCAGTCCAATGAACAAACTAAAAAACAAGAAGAGAGGCAGAATATCAAACAACAAATCAAAGCTGTCCAAACAAATATTGTGGACCAACTTAATGAAGTGAAGGAAGAGATTAAGGATATTAAGAACACACTGGTAGAACATACTGAAGAAATAGCAAACATACTAAAAAAGATAATGGATGAGATGGTGATGAATGGCACAATACAAGAAATCAAAATGAAACTGGAAGTACATAAGAGCAGATTTAAGCAGGCAGAAGAAAGAATTAGCAATGTGGAAGACAATACTTCCGAAATCAATCAGATAGTAGAACAGATAGATAAAAAGATAGAAAAAATTCAGGAAGGACTTAGAGATTTGAATGACAATGCAAAATGCACAAACATAGGCATTATAGGCATCCCAGAAGGAGAAGAGAAGGGAAAGGAGACAGAAGGAGTGTTGAAGGAAATAATGGCTGAAAACTTCTCAACCCTATTGTTGGAGATGGATGTACATGTCTAGGAAGCACAGCGCACCCCATACAGTATAAATCCTAAAAGGCCTACTCCATGACATATACTTGTCAAACGGTCCAATGCTCAAGACAAAGAGAAAATACTGAAGGCAGCAAGAGTAAAGAGAACCATCACATACAAAGGAAACTCAACAGAATTAAGTGCTGATTTCTCATCTGAAACCATGGAAGCAAGAATGAAGTGGTATGACATAGTCAAGGTATGAAAATAAAAAAGTTTCCAGCCAAGAATTCTTTATCTAGCAAAGCTGGCATTCAAAAATGATGGAGAGTTTAAAATATTCACAGATAAACAGAAATTAAGAGAGTGTGCCAACAAGAAACTTGCCCAGCAAGACATACTAAAGGGAGTTCTGCAGGTTGAAAGTAAAAAACAGGAAGGAGAGAGTGAGAGCAAAGTGTAAGAACAACTAAAAAGACAAAAAAGAAAATAAAGCAACATGTGACATACATAAACCCAAAGAAAATATGGCTAATGTAATTCTTTGAAAGCAAAAACACTGAATGTTAATGGATTAAACTCACCAGTCAAGACACACAGATTAGCAGAATGGATAAGGAAATGTGGCCCATCTATATATTGTCTACAAGAAACCCACTTTAGACCCAAGGATTCAAGGAGGCTGAAAGTGAATGGCTGATAAACAATTTTACAAGCATACAACAACCAAAATTGGACAGGAGTAGCTATACTAAAATTGGACAAAATAGACTTTAAATGCAAAGCTATTGTAAGAGACAAAGACAGACACAATATATTAGTAAAAGGGGTAATCTTTCGAGAAGAATGAATAATCATAAATATTTATGCACCCAACCAAGGCACCTCAAAATACATGAGGCAAAAATTGGAGAAAAAAAGAGGATAAATAGATGCTTCTACAATTATAGTGGGGTACTTTAATACATCATTATCATTATTAGGCAGAACGTCATGACAGAGAATCAATAAAGAAACATAGACTCTGAATAATAGATGTAACACACCACATAAACAGATCAAAAGAAAAAAATCACATGATCAACTCTATGGATGCGGAAAAAGCATTTGATAAAATACAACACGCTTTCCTGATAAAAACACTGCAAAAGGTAGGAATAGAAGGAAACTTTCTGAATATGATAAAGGCCATATTTCAAAAACCCACAGCTAACATCACATACAAGGTGAAATCCTAAAAGTTTTCCCTCTAAGATCGGGAAAAAGACAAGTATGCAGACTATCGCTGCTCCTATTGAACATTGTCTTAGAAGCACTTGCTAGAGCACTGAGGCAAGAAAAAGATATAAAAGGCATCCAAATTGGAAAGGAAGAAATAAAAATTTCACTATATGCAGATGACATGATCCTATACATAGAAACCCTGAGAAATCTACTACAAAGCTTCTAGAGATTATAAATGAGTTCAGTGAAGTCTCATGCTATAATATCAATGCTCAAAAATCAGTAGCATTTCTGTACACCAAAACGAGCAATCTGAGGAGGAAATCAAGAAAAAAATGCCATTTACAATAGTAACTAAATAAATCAAATACCTTGGAATAAACTTAAAGATGTAAGTGATTTATACACAGAACTTACACAGCACTGTTAAAGGAAATCAAAGAAGACTTAAATACATGGAAGAATATTCCCTGTTCATGGATAGGAAGACTAAACATAATTAAGATGTCTATCCTACCCAAAATTATATACAGCTTTAATGCTATCCCAATAAAAAAAAAACACAGGACTTTTTACTGAATTGGAAAAACTAACTATGAAATTTACTTGGAAGGGCAAGAGACCAAAAATATCCAAAGACATATTGAGAAAGAAAAATGAATTCAGAGGAATCACACTACCTGACTTTAAAGCATACTACAAAGCTACAGTGGTCAAAGCTTCACGGTATTGGCAAAAGGGTAACCAATGGAACAGAATTGAGAGCTCTGATATAGTCCTTGCATATACAGTTATCTGATATTTGACAAGGCCACCAAGCCCACTCAACTGGGAAAGAATGGCCTTTTCAATAAATGATGCTTGGAGAACTGGATATCCATATCCAAAAGAATGAGAGAGGAACACCATCTCACACTTTATACAAAAATTAACTCAAGATGGATCAAAGATCTAAATAAAAGAGCAAGACCATAAAGCCCTTGGAAGATAATGCAGGGAAGCATCTACAGGACCTTGTAATAGGAAATAGCTTCATGAACTTCACATCCAAAGCACATCCAGTGAAAGAAAAAATAAATAAATGGGACCTCCTGAAAATTAAAACCTTTTGCACATCAAAGGAGTTTGTCAAGAAATTGAAAGGCAGCCAACACAATGGGAGAATATATTTTGTAACCATATATCTGATAGGAACCTAATTCAAGCATATATAAAGACATCCTATATCTTGAAAATAAAAAGACAAACAACCCATTTAAAAAATGGGCAAGCGATTTCAACAGACACTTCTCCAAAGAAGAAATACAAATGACTAAAAGGCACATGAAAAGATGCTCAACATCACCAGCTATTAGGGAAATACAAATCAGAACTACAATGATTTATCATCTTACACTCATTAGATTGGTGATCATTAAAAAAACAGAGGACTTTTAGTGTTGGAGAAGATATGGAGGAATGGAAACACTCATCCACTGCTGGTGGGAATGTACAATTGTCCAGCCACTGTGGAGGAGAGTTTGGCATTTCCTAATAAAGCTAAATATAGATCTGCCATATGACCCAGCAATTCCACTGCTGGGTATATACCCAGAAGAACTGAAAGCAAGGACACGAACAGTTATATGCACACCAAGGTTCATAGCAGAATTATTCACTATTGCCAAAAGTTGGAATCAACCCAAATGCCCATCAACAGATGAATGGATAAACAAATTGTGATTTATACATACAATGGAATATTACTCAGATGTAAGAAGGAATACAGTACTAACACATGGGATAACATCAATGAATCTTGAGGACCTTATATTGAGTGAAGCAAGACAGGCATTAAAGGACAAATATTACATGACCTCTCTGATATGAATTAAGCAAATTAAGCTAACTCAGAGAGCTAGAGTCTGGAAGATAGGTTTACAGGAAATAAGAAGGGAAAAGAAGGTTTTGAGCCAACGCCCATACAGGCAAAATCTATGATAAGGTGGGAGTGAATAGTTGTGAAGTAAATAGATATGACATGGGTGTAGGGATACTATTGGGACAGGTAGCACAAGCTTGACAGGGGGTTAGGGTGGGGAGTATAAGTTAGATGGTCCTAGGGACTGGAACGATGGTTCAGGTAGGGAATAGGTGAACACTGGGGATAGGTGGGTACATGGGTGAAACTACAATGTTGAGAAAACCTTATTGCCAATATGACAAGGAAGCATTACTGGTATAGGGTATTGAATGGGGGGGCGGCATTTGGGACAAGGCACACCTGGAACAGTCTTCTAGAAAATGTGCAAGTGATCATTTGGTCACAGTGTGCTGTATAAGTGGGGGGAGATGCACATAATGATTGGGAAGGAGTTGGACTCCCATGCTGGGGAGGCCTGATATGTTCACAGATAGGGGTGGAGGTGCCTCTTGAAAGCATAGGCAGTTACTAATAGGGGAGGACAGACTAATGTGTCTATCCCTCAGTATTGTTGCAAGTATCTAAGAATCTTGTCCTTCAAGGAGTGAGGCCTAGTGGTCTCCATGGGCTCCAAGAGGAGGTTGAAGGAAGAATAGAAGAGATTGAAGAGGGATTATTTGGGGGCAATGAAGTGTTCTCATGATCATGAAATGATGGATACAGACCATGTTATATTTCATCAAAAAATTATAAAAGTGTGTCATCTAAAATATAAACCACAATGTAAATCATTGACCATGGTTGGTAGCTATGTTTCAAAATTTATACATCAGTTGTAGCAAATGTAACATTCACAAGTAAAAAGAATATTAAGGTAGGGCAAAAGGGGTGTGAGGTTGGGTATATGGGAGTCCCCTATATTCTGTTTGTAACCTTACTGTGCCCTAAAACTTCTTTGAAGACAATATTTTTTTTTTTAAAAGTAAGACATTGGGGAAGAAATGGTAAATACAGGACAACTGATATACTGATGAAAGGAAAAATGCCAAAAAATAATTTATTTTATTTTATTTTATTTTATTAATGTTTTTCTTTTTTTAAAATACCACAATCCCTTTTTACTTTATTTTAGTTTTAGTTTCTCTAAATTATTATGTATTTCATTTCTTATGTTAAAACGTATCATTATTATTTCATTTTCCTATTAATCAAATTTGGCTATATTTTTGGCTTCATTTTTGAAGAATTTTTGGATTATAGAAGGATTACAACTATGGCAGGGGAGGATCTATGGTGTGGGTTGTCAGTGATGGGGGATACATGGGAGGAAGTTCACCTGGACATATATATAAAGTATATAAATAAGTTCATATATTCATGGAGCTTTGTCACAGTGGGTGGAAATTCACACAACAACTGAAAGATTATTGAATTCCCATCCTAGGGAGCTCTGCCACATTCTCTAATGGAAAAGCAACAATCCCCAAGCACAGGAGCAATCACTAATGAAGAAGGATGGTCCATTAATGGGCCTTTGATCTTGATGACTATGTTTGTGAGCCTTTTATTCTTGAATTTGCAACTTCGCCTAGTTTTGGTGAGTGCCTAAGAGATGCCTCCTAATAGCTTCCTTGTTGCACAAATGTGGCCTCTCTCTAAGCCAATTTCAGCATAAAAATGCATTACCTTCTCCTCAATGTGAGACATGACTCCCGGGGATGAGCATCCTTGGCACTGAGACATTACTACCAATCACCAGTAGGTGATACAACTGGCAAAAGACCTTGAATAAAAGGGGGAAAAGGTAAAGACCAATGAGTATATATGGCTAGATTTCAAAATATGTTGGGAGATCATCAGAGAGGTAACACGTATGCATGTCTCAGCAGGATCTCGTAGATTTCCAAGGTAGATAATACCCCAAATAGGGGGGATCCTGAGGGTTCTGGAGACACCCAGGACCTACGGACATGGCAGATAACTCCAGAGTTTGGTGCCTTGCCAGTGGCCCTACTTTGGAGTTTGTGCTCCGGAGTGTGACAGAGTTGGACTCAGTTGTGACTTCTCTACACATACCTCTTAGTACAGCATTTTAGCAAATTGAAGGAGAAAAATTACATGATAATCTCTATTAACCAAGAAATGACTTTTGACAAAATCCAACATCCGTTCTTCATAAAAAACACTTTGAAGGAAAGGAATAGAAGGAAACTTTTTCAACATGGTAATGGGCATATATGAAAAATCCACAGCTAAAAATCAAACTCCATGGTGAAAGCCTGAAACTTTAACTCTAAGATCTGGAACAAGACAAATATGGTAGTTTGACATTATTTATGAATTCCAAAAGGAGATGTTGATTTTGTTTGTAAAGTGGTCTGTTCCTCTGAGCATGATACCCCTTTGATTTTATTAAATTCAGAGTTTTCACTTTTACTCTATTAAATCAAGAGTAGGTCTTTGATTTGATCACATCATTAAGGAATGCAGGGTTGATTCCCTGCTCCCTTGCTGGGCTATATCAATGAATGCTCAGTCAAGAACATGGAACTAGATACACAGAGAAGAGCACAGAGGAAGGGATACAGCTCCATAGATACAGCAGAGGCCCTAGGAAAAGAGATGCACCTGATAGTTTACAGCTGACCTTGCGAAGAGAACAGAGCAGCTGAGCCCAGAAAGAAATGAGCCTCAGAGGAAGAGAGAGGAGACTTATGCCAGCCTGGAGCTGAGATAGGAAGAAGTTGGGACCAGGGAACCTTAAGAGTAAGGAGGATAAACTCTCACAGACATCACTCACCATTTTGCTTCAACATGTGGCAAATGACTTTGGGTGAGAAAGCACCTCTTATGGTACCACGAGGTGGACTCTTTAGGGCCTTGTGACTTCAAGCTTCTACCCCAAATAAATACCTTTATAAAAGCCCACAGAGTTCTGATACTTTGCATCAGCACACCTTTGGCTGACTAATACAATAAGGATGCCCACTGCCATCACTTTTATTCGATATTATTTTACAAGTTCTTAGTAGAGCAGTTAGGCAAGAAAAAGAAGTAAAAGGCAACCAAATTGGAAAGGAAGAAGAAAACTTGTGCTATTTGCAAATGACAAGATTGTATGTATAGAAAGTCCTAAAAAACCTACAACAAAGACACTAGAAATAATAAATGAATTTATCAAAGATGTGGGATATAAAATCAACATGCAAAAATCAGTAGTGTTTCTATATACTAGTAATGAACAATATGAGGAGAAAATTAAGGAAAAAACCCATTTACAATAACAACTAAAAGAATCAAATATATGGGAATAAATTTAACGAAGATGTAATGGACTTGTGCTCAGAAAGCTATGCAAAATAGCTAAAAGAAATCAGGATGAACTAATTAATTGAAAAAGCCTTCTGTGTTCATGTATTGGATGACTAAATATTGCTAAGATGAGAATTCTACTCAAATTGATTTACAGATTTGACACAATCCCAGTAAAAATTCCAACAGATTTATTTTTGCAGAAATCAAAAGCCAATTATCCAACAACCAGCAAGATGGAGGCAGAGTAAAGAGTTCCAAGAATCAGCTCCTGCTATGGGGCAGTTGGTGATCATCCACAGCTAACTGGAGCACTTATTTGGGGGCTGCAGGAGACCAGAAGTGCATCTTGCAACATCCTTGAAAGAATGGAAAGAGGAGACTGCCCATCTGCAAAGAAAATTCATAAGTAGAGCACTCTATGTCACGGAGGCTGGTGCCCACCCACCACTGGAGTCACAAGCTGCCTCGGCAGCAGTTCCGTGGCTGGAATTGAAAACTCCACTTCCCAAAATGGGGGAGGAAGACATGGTTGGGCACCAACTTCAGCTACTGATTAGTAAATTCAGTGGGCTAAAGTGTAATCCTAAGAACAGCTAAAGTTTGAACCTGTCCAAGTAAGAAAGAGGTCGGTGGCCACCATCTTAACTCCACACCTGACATTATGGGAATCAGGGCTGACTGAAAATCACAGCACTGGTAGGGACTAGCTTCTTTCCATCTAGATCACATTGCAGCTCTAGAGTAAGCCCCAGGCCCACCTCTGGCAGGGAGGAAGCTGGGGGGAGCTGTGCCAGCCTCTCCGGGAAATTACTGGCCATGCAATGAAGGCCGGTGATCATCTTACTTTGGCAATGCAAGCTGCCCCAGGAGCTATAATGTGGCAGGGATTGGAAGCCCCATTTCCCAAAAACAGGGGAGGAAGAGATGGTTGACCACGGATGTCAGCTACTGATTAGTCAATTCAGCTGGCTAAAGTATAACCCTAAGAACAACTAAAGTTTGAGCCTTTCCAAGTCAGAAAGAGGCCAGTAGTGGCCATTTTGAGTCCATCCCCAGCATGAGGTGCCGCGGTCCAGCCGAGGCACGAGGGAGCAAGGCTGAAGGTGGTTAAGGGCGTTGGCGAGAAATGATGAGTCGCACACCGAATTGAGTGAGAATCGTTGTATATCTCTTTATTGTAGGATAGCTCAGTTTTTATATTCTATTTTTTGGCAAGCGTAAGCATTCTCTTTGTATAACTGACTTTAGATAAGCACTTTCAGTTTCATGGCAACAAGATGTAAACTTTTCACGGAACAGCAACTGGTGACTTAGTAGTCCCTATTCTGATGTCTAAGATTAGATAAATTAGGATTGTGGTTAAAACTT
>JAQZBX010025484.1:5140-29611 GCA_029593785.1 Cabassous unicinctus
GATTGTCAGATTTTGCTTTGATAAATCATGTCCCAAAATAGTCAAAAGGGTATACATAGCAAAAGCTTGTTATTCCTAGTCAACAGACCAGAAGCTACTCTTTGCATTTGAATATGTTTGGAAAAAATACCAACAAAAAAATGGACTATGCTCAGGTGGTGGAGGATAAGTTAGTGGAGCTGGTGATGGCAACATCAAAAACACTCCTCTGTTTGAAAGTGACTCCAATTGGGACTGAGAAATCAAGGGGATTGGTTTCTATGTAGAGAGTTTGTTCCATTAATGAGGGTTACATGATATCCACTTGTCTTCCAGAATACTTTGTACTGCCTAGCTCTTTAGCAGACCAAGAACTAATTTTTTTTCCCATTATTTTTTGGAAGAAGGGTGTCACTCCTGTGCTGGAGCCACCCTAATGGCAGTGCCTTGTTGAGAATGGCCATCATAAAAGATGTGATGCAGTAGTGAAAAAATGATTAAATCATCTGTAATGTAATAACTAGAAATCATCCACAGAGAAGTCATGTTTACAAATTAGATTTGAATAAGACCTTGCCTAATATGTCGTATGCAAAACTTAAGCAACTGTGTGTTAATGTGCCTTCTAAAGAAACATAACAGAAATGGCTATCTTCATTGGAAAATACTAGGTGGTTATAATTTGTAAGGGTATTCCTTAAAAATTCAGTAGAAATTGTGTCCATGCTGGAGAGCAAACATATCTGCAATTCCACAAAAGGAAGAGGAAGAGGTTTGAGTTATTTCATATTTTCTCTTATTCAAATGATGCTGGATTCCTATATTAGGACAGTTACTGTATTTCAGTGTCTGATACAGAAGAACTGACTCATGGTCAGCTTTTAGTGCCTGGACAGATGCAATCATTTAAAAAGATGAGAAAAAGTATCCCCCTTATTTTTGCTATTCTGGATGCCACATGTCAACTGTTCACAGCTGAACATTATCCAGCTGTGTTTGAGTTCTCTGAAACTTCCTTAGAGGTCCTGTACAACACCACCCACATCTTACTGTTAGGTACATTCCTATTCAACTGTCCTAGCCAGCAAGTGAAGCAAATCACAGAATTTGCTATAAGTGAAAATATCCAATTGGGTGATGAAAAGGGCTTAAAATTTCATTGGTTTGGGACCGCTCTCTTCAGTTTACAGGAAAGGATCACACCCTTTTTCATAATGCCTTATATATTGGAAAGAGTACACCTTATATACAGAAGGGCTCTGTGAAATATTTTAAATGGACAAATAAAAGCTACAGGTGGAAGAGGTGGTTCAAGCAATTAGGCAATTCCCTCCTACATGGAAGGCCCTGGGTTCAGTTCCAAGTGCCTTCTAAAAAGAAGATGAGCAGATAGCAAGCACAAAAATGGGGAGGGTTAAATAATAAATCTTTAAAAAAGAAAGAAAAATTACAGCTCCACAATAAAAGGACTGCTGTCCTCCTTCAATAATGGACCCATCAGCAACCAAGAACTGCTTCCAAGGAGAAACTTCTTAATATTATAACTGAAGCCAGAATTGTGGGGAGATGACATTGCATTAAGCAGGCAGGACTCAACTCTCTCAAAAACTATGGAGAAAGAGCCAAAAGCTGTCAGTGTGACCTGCTTTGGGTGTCAGCAGACCAGGACAGTGTTTCACAACTCCCAGGAGGGTCAGAGAGATGAAGAACACAAAATAACAAATATGAATTACCAAACTCTTATGGCATCTGGGAAGGGTTCAAAATTGCCCACCTCCAAGATTTTTAACTGGCTAAAACACTTAGTTGAATGCAGCTGGCTGAGAGGGGAACATACCTAATCCTCCCTGTAATCTGTTATAAGGAAAAGAAAAGGGGAAGTTGGGAGGCTTTTTATCAGTGAATTTGGCTAGCAGAGTGTGTTTTCAATCTCAGCTATGGCCAGACCAAAACACAGGAAAATGGAGATTGAAAGAAACACCTCTGTGGAAAGTACACTGACAAGCACCATCTTCAGGCAGGTATGGAAATTGCATGGACAAATCTGCTTTGTGTTCTGTCTGTACCCTAACTCCTGGGAGAAAATCTGTATCCCATTAATGAGTCCCTGGAACAAATTTGATAACTTAAGCTGGGTAATTTTAAAGATTTATATTAAATTGAACCAAATATCAAAGAAGAGCTATGGGAAAAAAACAATAGGCAAGAGAGAGAAACTTACAATCAGTGTAAATTCACCAACATATTAACATGCCTAGATATCAGCAAAAAAGGACAAGGCATATTAGGAAACAGGAATAGTTGTCCCAGCCAAAGGAACAAATGAAATATCCTGAATGAAGAGATACAGGATTTAAGAAAATTAATGATAATCACACTACTCTCCTAAATCAATTCAAAGAATTGAAAGAAAATATGACTAAAGTGATAAGAGATATTAAGAAGATACTGAGTGAGCATAAAGAACAATTTGAAACTCTGCAAAGATCTGGAAATAGACTTTGACTAAAAGGGAGAAGTGGTAAATATAAATAATTTTTTATGGTTAAGAGATTTCATAGTGAGTCAAGTGGCCATTCCAAAGGTTATGCTTATGCAAGTCACAACAGGATTCCCTTTCCTGTCACAGTAAACAGTGCCTCAAATAATGGGACTCCTGAGGGCTCTACAGATATCCAGAAATTATAAGCAGGGCAGGCAGCTCAGGAATGCTTCAATATGGGTTCACAAATTGTAACAAATGTACCACATTAATGAAGGGTATTGTTATTGTGGGAAAGTGTGCAAGGGGGAGGGAATGGGACATGTGGAATCCCTTATATTTTTTATGTAACAATTATGTAATCTAAACCTTCTTTAAAAATAAAGAAAAGCCCGCAAAGAAAAGTAACAGGCCTTATGGGAATGAAAGGCATGATGGATGAGATTTAAAATACATTAGAGGCACACAAGAGCAGATTTGAATTGCCCAAAGACAGAATTAGTGATTTCAAAGATAGAACATCTGAACTGGAAATAGCAGGAGAAGAGAAATAGAAGAGAATGGAAAAAATGGAGCAGGGCCTCAGAGAATTGAATGACAATGTGAAACACACAAACACTCACATTATTGGTTTCCCAGAAGGAGAAGAGAATCGAAAAGGTGCAGAAATAATATTTGAGAAAATAATGATTGAAAACTTCCCATGCCTTACGAAAGACATAAACATCAATATTCAAGGAAAACATACTCCACACAGACTAAATCTGAATAGACTTACCATGAGACACCTACTATTCAGAATGACAATCACAGATAAAGACAGGATTCTGAATGCAAAAGAGAGAAAATCAAAGCAGCACATACAAGGGAACCTCAGTAAGATTAAGTGCTGACCTCTCATCAGAAACCATGGGGGAGAGAAAAAAGTGGCATGATGTGTTTAAAAACTGCCAAACAAAAATTCTGTACCCAGTAAAACTGTCCTAAAAAGTGAGGGTGAGTTCAGAGTCTTCAAAGACAAACAAAAACTGATAGACTATGTTACCAAAGGACCAGAATTACTAGAGCTACAAAAGGGAATGTTGCAGCCTGAAAGGAATAAACAAAGGCAAGCAATTTGGAGGAGCATAGAAATGAAGATCATAAAGACAGGCAAATTAAAGTATAAAAAGATAAACAATAATATGATATGACAAAAGAAAACCAAAGGACAAAATGGATGAAGTAAGTAATTCCTTTACAATAATAACATTGAATTTTAATGTCTTGAACACAGCAATCAAAAGACTTAGACAGGTAGAATGGATAAAAATTATGAATCATTTACATGTTGTCTACAAGAAACTCCTCAGACATAAAGACAAAACAAGATAAAATGTGAAATGTTGGAAAAAGATATTCCATGCAAACAGTAACCTAAAAAGCTGGAGTAGTGATACTAATACTTGACAAAATATATTTTAAATGGAAAACTGTTTTAAGTGGTGAAGAAGGTCATTATATGCCAATAAAAGTGTCAAGTCACCTCAGAAGAAGTAACTACACTAAATATTTATGCACCTAAACCAAGTGTCCCAAGATACACTTGCAAAACTGAAGGGAGAAATAAATGCCTCTACAATAACAGTTGGAGATTTAAATACACCACTCTCAGTATTGGTTTGAACATATGGAAAGAGAATAAATAAAGAAACAGAGAGCTTGAATAATATGGTAAATGGACTAAATCTCACAGACATCTATACAGTATTGCATCTCAAAAGAGCAGAATAAACTTTCTTTTCAAGCATGCATAGATCCTTCTTCAAAATAGAGCATATATTAGGTCACAGGGCACATCTCAATAAATTTTAAAAGATTGAAATTAAAAAAACACTTTCTCTGATCATAGCATAATGAAGATGCAAATTAATAATGGATGGAAAAGGCAAAATTCATAAATATATGAAGAAAAACAACACTTAATCAGTGGGTCAAAGCAGAAATTGCAAGAGAATTCAGCAAATATTTTGAGATGAATGAAAAGGAGGACACAACACATCAAAACCTAGGGGACAATGCAAAGACAGTGCTGAAAGGGAAATTTACAGCCTCCAATGCTTACATTAAAAAAGAAGAAAGAAATAAAATTGAAGATTTAACTGCTACCTGTAAGAACTAGAAAAAGAACAACAAACTAACCCAAAAGAAAGCCAAAGGAAAGAAATATAAAGTTTAGAACAGAAATAAATGAAACTGAGAGAAACAATAGAGAAAATCAGGAAAAACAAAAGTTGGTTCTGAGAAGATCAACAAAATTGATAGACCATTAGCTAGATTGACAAAGTAAAAGATAGAAGACACAAATTAAAAAAACCACAAATGAGAGGAAGGACATTTCCACTGACCTCTCAGAAATAAGGCTGATCATAAAATGATTCTATGAACAACTGTGTGCCAAATAAATAGACAATGTAAATGCAATGATCAAATTCCTAGAAACACACAAGCAAACTACACTGATCCTAAAAGACATAGAAGACCTCAACAAACCAATGACAAGTGAAGAGATTGAAACAGTCGTCAAAAACCTCCCAAATATTAAAAGCTTAGGACCAGATGGCTTCACAATGAATTCTACCAATCATTCAAAGATGATCCTACATTAATCTTGCTCAAGCTCTCCCAAAAAATTGAACAGGAAAGAATACTACCAAACTCATTCTATGAAGCCAATCTCACCCTAATACCAAATCCAGATAAAGATACTATGAAAAAGAGAATTACATACCAATATCTCTAACAAACATAGAGGAAAAATCCTTAACAAAATATTTGCAAACTGAATCCAAAAGCACATTAAAAGAATTATACACCATGATCAAATGGGTTTTATCCGAGGTATGCAAGAGTGGTTCAACACAAGAAAATTAATTAGTATAATAAAACAAATTGATAAATTACAGAAGAAAAATCATATGATCCTCCCAATTGATGCAGAAAAGGCATTTGACAAAATACAGCACCTTTTCTTGATAAAAACACTCCAAAAGATAAGAATAGAAGGAAGATTCCTCTATACGGTAAAATGCATATATGAAAAACCTACAGCTCACATTGGACACAATGGTGTAGGACTGAAATCTTTCCCACTGAGACAGGAAAAGACAAGGATGCACACTGTCACTATTACTATTCAATATTGTGCTATAATTACTGGGTAGATCAATTAGGCTAGATAAAGAAATAAAAGGCACCCAAATAGGAAAGGAAGAATTAAAACTTTCACAATTCGCTGATGATATGATCCTTTATGTAGAAAATCCTGAAACATCCACAACAAAATTACTAGAATTAAAAGCCAAATTCAGCAACGTGGCAGGATGCAAGATTAATATGCAAAAATCAATAGTGTTTCTATTCACTAATGATGTGCAATCTGAGGAGGAAATGAGGAAAAAATCCATTTATAATAGCAACTGAAATTATAAAATATTTAGGAATAAACATAACTGAAGACATAAAGGACCAGTAATCAGAAAAGTACAAAGCATTGCTATAAGAAACCAAAGAAGACTTAAGTAAATGGAAGAACATTCCATGTTCATGGATTGGAAAACTAAATATCATTAAGATGACAATTCTACCTAAGCTGATTACAGATTCAACACAATCTAAATAAAAATTGCAACAGTCTTTTTGCAGAAAATGAAATGCCATTTATCAAATTTATTTGGAAAGGGAAGGGGCCTGAATAGCCAAAAAGATCTTCAAAAAAGAAGCATGAAGTTGGAGGACTCTCATTTCCTGACTTTAAAACATATTACTTTGAAATAGTGTTAAATAAAAAGCATGGTTCTAGCATAAAGACAGATATATTGACCAATTGAACTGAACTGAGAATTCAGAAAAAGACCCTCATATCTACAGTCAAGTGATTTTTGACAAGGCTGTTAAGACTATCCAGATGGGCCAGAACAGTCTATTCAAGAAATCATCCTGGCGGATTGGATATCCATATTCAAATGAAAGAAAGACAATCCCTATCTCACATCTTAACAAAAATTAACTCAAAATTGAATAAGGACCTCAATATAAAATGTGACAACAATAAAACTCCCAGAAGAAAATGTAGGAAAATATTTTCAAGATATTGTGGTAGGTGGTAGTTTCTTAAAACTTACACCCAAAGCACATGTAACAAAAGAAAAAATAGATAAATGGGACCTCCTCAAAATTAAACAGTTTTGTATCTCAAAGGTCTTTCTCAAAAGGGTAAAAAGGCAGCTGATTCAATAGGAGAAAATATTTGGCAATCACATATCTGAAAAGAGTTTAATAATCATGATATAAAGAGATCATACAACTCAACAATAAAAAGACAAACTATCCAATTACAAAATAGGCAAAGGAATTGAAAAGGCAATTATCCAAAGAAATAGAAATGGCAAAGAAACACATGAAAACAGATTTAGAGGTGATGAATTTTGTGTGGTATTATTATTACTAGAATAATGAAAATGCTGGAAAATGATTGAATTGATGAATACACAACTATGTGATTATACTGAATACCATTGATTGTACAATTTGGATGGACTTATGCATTATTAATATGTATCAATAAAATTGATTTGTTAAAAAAGTGAAACAGGTATAAACACACACAGATCTCTTGCGTACTCAGGTTCTTAAAAAGTATCATTCAAATTGTTTTTCTCAGTTGTGTTAGGGTAAAAGGATGAAATTTTCTTTGCTTAATAGAGAGGAAAGGGGCAGATGCCTCCCATTCTCCCTCCTTAGATTATCTCCATGTAAATATAATAAACCCAATAAGAACACTGAACTTTTGATTTTACACTGCAACGTCTTGGGCCATCTAACCCTTGGAACTGTAAACATATACTTCCAAAATTAATTCCTGAGTCATTCACTGAGTGTCTTTGTTTACCAGGGCTTCTATGACAGATAACACATACTGGTACATTTAAACAGCAGGAATTTATTGTCTTGCAACTTTGAAGACTAGAAACCCAATATCAAGGTATCCACATGCCATGCTTTCTCCCAGAATCTGTAATGTTCTGGTGCTAGCTTACAAGAAATCCTTGGGGTTCTTTAGCTTTTAGAGCATCTCTGCATTCATCACATGGAAATCTCTCTTTTTCCTTCTTTGGCTCCTCCTCTGGTTTCCAATTTTTGCTTATAAAGACTTCAGTCTTATTGGATTAAGACCCAACCTCACTCACTTTAGCTTCTCCTTATCTAATACCATATTCTAATCTGATTTACAAATGGGTTCACAGCCACAGTACCTGAAGTTAGGACTTAATCATTTCTTTTGTCAGGGACTAGATTCAATTCCCAGCACTGAGTATACAGGGAACAATCAGAAAGTGCAATCATTTATCTCTCAAGGAGGTAAGAGAAGATTTCATTGTTCTTTCTCCTGCTTTACTCTTTAAATTTTGTATGAAATTCTGTCCAGACATAATCATTATTGGCATGTTACTTTATATGCATGTAAACCTGGTCTTTCTTAACCAATAATAAATTATTTTCTTTCTTGTTTCTGTATTGGTATGGCTTTTTTTTTTTTGTAAGCAGGTTTGTTTGATTTCCCTAGCATTTGATAAGAAGATATGATTGCAGTGCCTTTAAATCAAGCATCACACATACGAGTTACTTAAGGAATCAGAATATCAGATCCAATGAACATTATTTCAATCCTTTCTAGTATAAATGTAATCAATTTTACTTGATAGTATTTACTTTTATTTTATAATAGTAATGCATCATTTTAATTTATTAAAAAAATAGAAACTGAAACCAGACCCTCTTCAGCACATGGACAGCCAAGATCGCAGCTTGGAGTAGTATTTTAGGGAATGGGTCTCCAAGCCAGTATACCTGCATGGTGTTCTTCTGTCATGGCCCTCTGGAACACAGGTAAAACTGGAAATGTTGCTAATTCTGCTGGGTTCCCAAGGTGCAGATCAAAAGCAAAGACTTCATCACTGACTTCCACAGGCTCTCCCTCTTGGTAGATGAAGTTGGTCTATTCAGCAGGATACTCCAGCAGCATAGGAGGAGCCTTTTACAATCCTGCTGTGCAGAGCTGGAGCAGAATAGGATGTATTTCACAACCAGCAGCCCTCAGGGACACTAGAGTACCTCTCATCCTTATTTCCATTTTCTCATGCAGGGAGTCTATGCAAATGAAGCATTCTAGGAAAACAGGAAATTTTTAAGTGGGGCCTGTAGAAGTTTGATATTGTTTATGAATTCCAAAAACAGATATTGGGTTATTTTGTAAACTGGTCTGTTCTTCTGGTCATATTGTATTCTATTCAGAGGTTTCACTCTTACTTGATTATATTATGATTAAGGTTTTGATTGGGCCACATCAGTAGGAAGTTGAGTCCCCACCCCTTTGGTGGGCAGGTACTCACAGAGAAAATGACAAGGCAGAGAAATTAGAGTATTAATGTTGGAGCTCTGGGAAGTAAATACACAGAGAAGCAGTTACTTGAGGAAAGAAAGCTCCATTAGACATGGCAGAGGCCCTGGGAAGAGAGATGAGTCATTCACCTGAGAGTATACAGCTGACTCTGTTGAGAGAGGAGAGCATGTGAGCCTGGAGAGAATCAATCCCCAGGGAGAGAGAGAAGGCCTAGAGGATCTCATAATCTAAAGCTGACCTTGTGGAGAGACCAGAGCAGCTGAGCCTGGAGAGAAACAAGTCCTGGGAGAGAGATGAGATGTATCCCAGGCTACAGTTGATATTGGGAGAAGCTGGGGCCATGGAGCCTCAAGAGGAAGGGAAAGCCTGAATCCTTGCAGATGTCAGCAGCCATCTTGTTCCAAAATGTGGCAACAGACTTTGGTGAAGGAAGTAACACATGCTTTATGGCCTGGTAACCATAAGCTTCTACCCCAAAATAAATACCCTTTATAAAAGCCAACAGATTTCTGGTATTTTGCATCAGCACCCCTTTGGCTGACTAATAAAGGGCCAAAATATGTTTATGTACTGAGACACTAGCAAATGAGGACTAAATGTACTATGTTCTGAACATTTGGAGAAAAGCTGTAAATTTTTTTCCTCTGAATTGAAATTGCTAACTTAGGCATTTAAAGTTCTAATAATTTTTTATGTTAGAATAATAGTTGAAATTTGCACTATTTAAAAACCTGTTAAGTCATACTTCCTTCATATTTTTTAAATGTGAAAGAAAATGCATAAATTTTGTTTTTTCTGTCTTTCTGTCATCATAGGTCTCATTCATTTTTAGGTGATTTGGAGGGAGACATCCTCCGATTATAACTGTGGTGGAGATAATCAGATTTTGTTGCTGCATTTATTTTGTCTGCATCCATTTTCCTACCTCCTACTATTACCTGATTCTTGGTCATGTCAGCAACCCAGAGAAGCAGACATCAGGAAAATGAACAGGTTAGTGTTTACTATTTCTCCAGAAACAACTACTAACCCCCCAAAGGCTAATAGGTTTTCTTGTTTTTGTGATTACTTTCCATTTTCTCTAATGGGATTCAACTGATACAGGTTCAGTGTTCCAAGGCCATATTTTATTAATTTAGATTACCTTGTTTGGAAATTTATATTACTGTTTAAAATCATGCCTTTGCTTTTACTTCATAGGACTAATTTGAAAATCATATGCACAGTTAACTTTAAAGCATTTGCTGAAAATATAATTAAACTTAGATGTGCCTTTGATGTTGATGTTAAGATAAAAAATAAGAGTAACATTTCAGTTTTCAGAAATAGGGTGTTAAAACCCCACTGCATATTGGAAATAGGCTTTGCACAGTGAGATTCATGCCAATAGCTGGGAATCCCCAAAGCCACTTTTCTCTGCTTCTGAAAGTCACAAAAGACACAAAGGGCCTATGGGTGTGATTTGTAGAGACTCCTAGGAGCTCTCCTTCTAGCTGAGAGCACTGTCTGCCCTGGGAACACCCTCCCTGCAAATACAGGACTTCCTTGGAGGCATTTGGGCTGGTCTGAGAATTTGTCAATATTGACGCTCTGGTAAACTACCCTTGGCATTTTACCTTGGAAATAATGGAGGCCACAAGAGAGACCACCTGCATAGAATTCCCTCTTCTCTCAGACAAGATTATCAGTGCTAAGGAATCAGAATAAAGAACAGGAGAAATACAAATACACTCCTCAGAATACAGCCATTTTTTAATAATGAGTGAGAGAGGACACCAACCCCACCTATTCCTGCCTTTTGGCAGCAATATTAAGAGGAGACTGAGAGGCAGACAAAGGTGTCATCTTAGTCTGAAACACTCTTGTTTTCAAAGTGTGTTGGGGTCCTAACCAAAGTTGTAAGGGGCAAAGACTAAGCTTATTATAGCAATGACATTTAGTACCATTCTTTCCCCATCCCACTCCCTGTTTAAAAGTTACATGTTTTCCAATTTGGTTTTATTATTTAAAGTTTCTGAAATTGCCATCTTAAGTAAGATTTTTATAGTAAATTGTCCAATTAGCTTATATCATTTTCTAAAACAAGTTTTTTCAAAATATCATATTTTACTTTTATGCATGTATCAGTGAGCCAAAGGGGTGCTGAGGCAAAATACCAGAAATCTGTTCACTTTTATAAAGGGTATTTATTTGGTGTAGAATCTTACAGTTAGCAGACTATAAAGCATAAGTTACTTCCCTCACCAAAATCTTTTGCAATGTGTTGGAGCATGATGGCTGCTAATGTCTGCAAAGGTTCAGGCTTCCTGGGTTCCTCTCTTCCTGGGGCTTGTTTCTCTCTGGGTTTAGCTGCTCTGCTCTCTCCACAAGGCCAGCTATTGACTATCAGGCAAATGGCTCATCTCTTTTCCTGGGGCTCCTACCATGTCTAAAGAAGTCTCTTCTCCTTCCTCATGTATCTGCTTCTCTGTGTATTGCCTCCTGGGGCTCCAGGATTAGAACTCCAACTTCCCTTCTCTGGGATGCAGTTTTTCTGTGAGTACCTGCCCACCAAGGTGACAGGGACTCAACATCATACTGATGTGGCCCAATCAAAGCCTTAATCATTTTTTGAATTAAAATAAGAGTGGTTTTATTGATTACATATAATTTTAGCTATTTTGATATATATTATAAATTTTAAGAATGAGAATAAATGATGTTATTTTTACTGAAAATAAGCTAAACCATTGCAGCATGTATAATGAATATTATTTAAGTCCTGAACAGTAATCATATATCTATTTTTCAGTTTATCAGGAAGTCTTCATTCAAACTTTATAGTAGGCCTCAATACAGTTAATCCTATATACACATTTCATTAAGCAGAAATAGAACATTATGCTTTCTTTTCTAGCAAATGCTCCCTTCTCATCACACACACACATCCCCCAAATAGTACATACTATTATGTGAAAATTTGTTGACTTTTATATATCCACTAAAGTTGCCTCAAATAACTTTCACCTTGGGAAGTTGTGAAGGCATGAGACAGCAGCAGAAGGTCAATCTGGATTATGTGTCATGGGTTTTTTATTTTAGCCTAACACCCAATTTATAATTAAAGCTAGAGTAACCCCACATTATTATACTTATGTAGGAAGGTCTTCTTGTCTACATGTTTAACACACAAAAAAGGATAATTTCAAACAGTTTAAACAAGTATTTGACAGGCCACAGATAGAAAATAGTACAGTGGGAAATGAAACCACCTTAGTGTTTTATGGCTGAAGGAATTGATGAATGTAATTCAAATTTCTCATCTCCTTCTTCCACATCTTTCAAATTGAGTACTTCTAATGAATATTTGCCTTTTGTCTCCTTTTAAACTCTCACCAATTTCTCTGAAGCAGCCTGGGTCAATCAGACACACAATTTCCAACTGTCATCACTTTCTGTAACTTTGATCAATGCTTTGAGCTTTTATTTCAGCTTCTTCTCTTCATTCACTGGAAAAATGAACCAAAATCTTATGTGAGCATGTTCTATCTCCATTTTCTTTTAACTGTTTTATCATTTCCAAAGCCTGCTGTTTTGTACTCTTATTGGTCTTGACTAAATAGTTGATGTCCTTCATGGCTCTCTCACTTAATCATTATTTAATCAAGTAAAAGTGAAACCTCTGAATCAAATAAAATCTAATATGTCCAGAGGAACAGATGAGTTTACAAGCATAATCCAATATCTCTTTTTGGAATTCATAAACATTATCAAACTGCTACAACATGTAAAGAAAAGAAGTTTCTGAATTATTTGCCTTTCAAAAATTGTATGATAATGTCTTTGGATTTAAAGAGACAGTTTTAATAAAATTGTCTTAGGAAATTCATCATCTTGATAAGCCCAATGTTTCTGAAAACTTGTTGCCTAGAAAATAAGGACCATTTTCAATTAATACAAATAGCATTATTGTCACTGAAAATTTTATAGTCCTTGATTGGTAATAACCCCAATCCCCTTAAAGTATAACAGTATACCCTGACATTGAAAATGTTATATTTTCCTTATTTCATTTAGCTGATTTTTAATTACAAATTGTTCTAAATTCATTACTGTTTTTGGCTTGAGCATTTGTTTATAATTTTCTCCCCTCACACATTCATTTCAACTAAATTAGTAATTATTTTATTAATTTACAAAATTTTTACTGTGTTAAAAATAGATTTGCCAGTTGTAACACCTGTTCTCCAGTTCATTGGGCTCAGGACAACTAACGAGGAGATGAGGATGGACAAGCACCATACCAAGGAAACAAGAGAGCCAACAACTGCAAGGAAGCAAGAGAGTCCCATACATCATCTATATGAGCTCAAAGCCTCCTCTCAATTAGAGGTGGAGTGGACATCACCATCTGAGAATCCTCAGGATTGGGGAATGAGTTATGGACTAGAATGGAGTAACTGCTATTCTACTATAGACATATTGTGATACTAGCAATGGAAGAAATTACAACACTGATGTGGAGGTTGTGACCACTGGAGGCTCTGGGGGCAGGGAGAGGGAAAAATCAGCTGTAATATGAGGACTTTTTTGGGAATTGGGAATCATCTTGAATGACATTGCAATGACATATATAGGCCATTTTATATCATCACATAACATGCAGAACTGTGTGGGAGAGATTGTAGCCTACAATGTGAACTATGGTCCATGCTCAAGATGTTTTTATCAATTGCAATGAATGTGCCACACTAATGAAGGATGTTGTTTATGTGGGAGGGTGTGGGAGGTGTGGGGAGTGGGGCATATGGGAATCCCTATATTTTTCATGTAATATTTATGTAATCTAAGTATCTTTTAAAAAATAAAAAATTATAGAAAATAAAATAAAAACAGTAAGATATTGGGGAAAATAAAAATAGATTTGCCTATTTTTGTATGATAACCAAATGATGTAAAATACTTTTGTTTGTCTTATTTTTGCTGGTCCATTGTTATATCATATTATTGTGCCACAATTTATCATGCATAATATAAAAAACTGTAGGAGCCTTATGTCCTGCCCATCATAAAGCTGCTTAGCAACTCAGCTAGCAAAAAGGACATTGTGGTGAAGAAGTCATGAGTAGCTGTGCCTACTGTTGCAAAGAGTACAGCACTCCACATCCCCTGGCATGTGAGTGAAGC
The DNA here is from genome assembly GCA_029593785.1 of Cabassous unicinctus. Lineage (NCBI taxonomy): Eukaryota > Metazoa > Chordata > Mammalia > Cingulata > Chlamyphoridae > Cabassous > Cabassous unicinctus. Next base: position 19,210 of record JAQZBX010025484.1, read on the forward strand.
CTGTGATGGTGGAATGCCACCAGATATCTGACAGCTTTGGACTTTATATTTTGAACTTAAAGATGTACATTGTCTTACTATTATTCTCTGATTAAAATCAAATTCAAAACCAAAAATGTCTAACGTTTTATGAAGGAAAGGATATGAATTTGTGCTAATGGAGAGTGAAAACTATTCAACACATTCTTCAACAAAATCTGCTTGCTGCAGCCATAACTCAAATAGGTAAAACTTTATTTTGAGAGAAAACTATAACCTTTGTGCCTAAAAGTGATTATGACTTGCGTTAAATTAGAATAAGAGGGAAGGTGAATGGTCTTGCTCTTCAACAGTGATGAATATGAAGGAGATTCTGAGTGCTACATAAAATATCCACAGGGAAAAGAATTCTAAAAGCAGCTAAGCCTCATTTTGATGCCATAGACCTAAAAACAAATGGCCCTCATCAATCCAAGTGGGTCTCCCTCTGGGAAGGATACCCCTGCTGCACATCCAAGATGACATGTCCCACCCCAGGAGCTCACTGCTACAGAGGACACCACCTCAGACAGCAGTTCCCTCAGCCCAAGAGTTGTAGATCACTCACCCTTGCTTCCTAAAAAATTGTCAGCATTCCCAACTGCATCTGAGCTGGGAAAGTCTCACCACCCTTGAAAAACCCCAGACACCCTCAATATTTCAGGGACTAATCATACTGTCAAGTCCTGTTTTAATAAGTGAGACCCACCAGTCTAAGTGATTTCCCAGACAGTACAGTTTCCTTGCCCTGTGACCCAAAATTGCTTGGTGATACCCGTAACATTGTAAATTTAATTTATACCCCCTCATGATTGTAATACTAATTTTACCATGTTAATTACTGGTGGGACCCTTTCCAATAAACCCAAATTGCCTCTGAAATTAAGATTCCTGCTAATATCACCTCTCTTACCTAAAGGGTGGCCTTACTGAGGTAACCATGTTATGTGCTCTCCTTGGTGAAACAGGAGAATCCTGCTGATCTACTAATGTGCTATCTGTTCATGACCCTATACTCTCTTTCTCCCATTGTCATTATTCATCATCCATATTCTCTCCTCAGTCTCTCCTACTCTAACAATGCTTGCCCTTCTTGACCTCCAAAAGAATACATGGAAAATTAAATCCAAATGCATCATCCCAGCCCCTTGGATATTTACACAAATGTCCAACCTATAGATGTATTAGCTGAGATAGTCTATACTGCATTCACAAACTGCAACTGCTGGATTTGCCACTGTCCTACTTCCCAACCTTTATCCAGTTCATATCTGGCCCAGAAATGGAAAATATTGGGAGATTAAATCCTTTTCTAATCTGTCACCCACCTTGAATCTGATGGCCATCTCCTCATGGCAACTGGTAATTACCCTCATCTTTCCTCAATACATAGGCCATGTAAGTGACCTAATGGACACCACCACACCCTTTTGGTTAGCTTTTATTCCACATTCCCAGGCATGGCTGTCATGAGGGAATGTGTTTACTTTGCATCTACTTGAGCCAGGAATGAATCTGAACAAGTCCTAACTCCCAAGAAATTATGATCTGTATTAAGCACCTTAAGAATACTTACAAGGAAATTCCAATTCACAACTGCACACACGTAAGAGATGGGCATACAAAAGATGGTATGAATATCAACTAATTTTGGTGCATTAGTTCAGAGGTCAGTGTGAAGAAGGGAAAGAAGACTTGTAGATTTTTTTCACATAAGTGAAATACAAAAAATGTTAATTCTAAAAGAAACAATTTTATTTTCTATTTATTATATCATGACATTATTTCAAAATATCCTATCATAGATGAATTATTTTCCTAAGTAATTTGAGTTAAAAAGAGAATATAACTATTTTCCATGTCAATAAAATAGTTTCCAATAAATGTACAAACTTACCTAAGATCAGATGAACTAAGCCTCCTCCATTTACTGCGGGGGTAAAATGCAAATTCCTAAAATTGTAAAAGAAATCATTTTACAAAATTCAAGCCCATTATTAGTCCATTTTGAATAGTGGTTCCTTGTGCATTTTAAGAAATTAGGAGAAGAATAGAAAATGCATGCAATAATCTTTTACAGTTACCCACTTATTAACCCATTCCAGTGCTCTTGTTACTATTTGGTCCCATTTCTTTTCACCTGTAGGAGTTTGTTTAGTATTTCTTGCAGGAGAAGTCTTGCCAGAAAGCTCTCAACTATATTTAATATTTTGGAATGTGTTTATTAGCCATTTCTTAAAGAAAAACTTTTTATTTTAAAACAATATTAGATTACTGAAGAAATAGTACACATTGCAAAGATCATACAGCAGTCCCATGTTCCCTTCAACAAGCACCCTCTAATGTTAACATCTCATATAACCATGGTATATTTGTCAAAAATGAGAAATCTACATCATTAAATCATTGCAATACTATGTAGTAAACTACAGAATTATTCAGTTTTCAACAATACTTTCCAATAATAAATTTTTGGTGGTTTGAGGATTCCAGCCAGAACATGATGTTACATTTATTTATTTTTTTATTTTTAAAGAATTTTAGATTACATAACTGTTACATCAAACATATAGGAGAATGTGAATATTCTCGCTCACCTGATTTTGTGATAATCAGGATAGGGTAAACATTCGCTATATTAGAAACCATGCATGTGTCCCTAGACCTAGTTTTTCTCCCTAGGTCTGGTTTTAGAATGCTGGTGAGCCTGACTTTTTATATGACTATCCTGTATGGGAAAAGACTGTAACTTTGTTTATCTTTGGTCAACCTTAAGAGATATAGCAGGGGAACAGATGTGGCTCCAGTGGTTTGGCATCCATCTCCCATATGGAGGGGCCTTGGTTCAATCCCCGGGACCTCCTGGTAAAAAGAAAAAAAGAAAAATATAGAAGGTGCATGGACCACCAGGACCTGTGCACGGGTGCACCACCAGGCCCCACATGAGGGTGCACCACCAGGCACCACGAGCTATGCAACAAGTAGATGATGTAACAGGAGAGTGACACAAGGGAGAGCCAAGATGAGATGCACCAAAAAACCAGGAACTAAGGTGGCACAAGTGATAGGATTCCTCTCTCCCACATCAGAGATTCTGAGGATCAAATCCCAGTGAAGACAGGAGGAGAAGGATAAGAAGAGAGGGCAGGAAATGGACACAGAGAGTTGCCCAGTGAATGGACACAGAAACAGCAAAAATGGGGGGGGGGGTAAAAATGGATAAAAGTAAATAAATAAATAAGTTCTTTAAAAAATTATATAGGGGAGGAAGGCACAGACTATAGTTAGTAGTAATACTTTGACAATGCTGTTTAATGATTTGTTAACAAATGTTTCACAACAATGCAGAGTTTTTTGGGGGGTGATATGTGGGAGCCCTGCATGATGTTATGCATGTTTGTTTTGTAAGTTCATGGTGTTTACTGAACACTTACAGTTTATGTATGCTCATGTATGAATGATAAACTTTAACTTGCTTAAAAAATAAATTAATTAAAATTTTAAAAAATTTTAAAAATTCTAAGAGGAAAAAAATATATAGGAGAGTCCCATTACCCTACCCCAACTCCCCCAACACTTTTCCCCATTTCCAACATCTTTCATTAGTGTGGTTCATTTGTTATCATTGATTAACACATATTGAATCATTGCTACTAACCATGGATTATAGTTTACATTATAGTTTACACTTTGCCCCACACAATTCTATAGGTTTTGACAAAATGTATAATGACCTTATCCATCATTGCAATGTCATGCAGGACAATGCCAATGTCTCAAAAATGCCCCCACATTACATCTATTCTTCCCTCTCCCTCTCCTAAGAACTGCTGGTGGCCACTGCCTTTATAGCAAGGATAAAAGTTATTCCATTGCTAGAATAATAATGAGTCTACTTTAGTCCATATTTGTTTCCCTCCTTATGTTTGTAATTCCTCAGTATTGAGGATTTTGGTTTGTTTCTGATTGAGAGGGGGCTTAGAAACCATGAAGCAGATGGATGGAGCTGTCTTGCTTGCAGTTGTGGATACTCTCTATTTCTTGGGATAGGTGTTGTCCATCATCATCTCATGCTGTTGCCTGGGTCAGAACTTCCTTCCTTTTTATGACTGAATAATATTCCATTATATTTATATATCACATTTTGTTTACCCATTCTCTATTTGGTAGACACTTGTGTTGCTTCCATCTTTTGGCAATTGTGGATGATGCTGCCAATAATATCAATGAGAAAATATCTCTTTGAGTCCCTGCTTTCAAATCTTTTGGGTATATACTTGTAGTGGGATTGTAGGGTCATGTGGTAATTCTATGCTTAACTTTTTGAGAAACTGCCAAACTGTTTACCACAGAGGTTGCACCATTTTCATTCCCATCACCCATGAATGAGTGTTCTTATTTCTTTTCATCCTCTCCAAAACTTGTAAATTTCCATATTTTAATAGCAGTTTTGGCAGTTTGAGACTTTTGTGGATGCCGGAAAATTTTGTCATTAGACCTAATCCATTTCTGTGTGTGCAAAGAAGGTTGTTGGTTTTGATTGGGATTGTGTTGAATCTATTTTGGTGAGACGTTTTCATTAAATTACTTCACTTAAGGGCCTATGATTATTTATTAAGACCCAGGGTGGGTCTTAATCTTTTTAGTGGTGACCATTATCTATGGGAGAAACATGGAGAGACACACATAAGCTCAGTGAGAAATGCCCAGAAGCTGAGAGAGAAGGTCCCAGGACTGAGAAGCTGAAATAAAGAGATCCCAGATATGAGAGGAACCACTTTAGCCAGATGCTGAAAGCAATGAGGCCCAGAGGAGAGGGGAGAGAAGAGCCAATGCTGCCATGTGCCTGATCACCCAGAGCTGCAGGTTGGGGAGAAATCACCTGGTGATTCCTTGATTTGGACACTTTCTTGGACACCAAACTGTAAGCTTTTAAATTAATAAATCTGCATTGTAGAAGCCAACCCATTTCTGGCATATTGCCTGGTACACTGTTAGCAAACAAAAACAGCAGCTATTCTAATGGGACTGAGATTATATATCTCTATGTGGCTTTGATTTACATTTCCTTGTAGTTAATGAAGATGGGCATCCTTATATGTGCTTTCTAGCCTTTTGTATATCTTCTTTGGGCAGATGTCAATTCAAGTCTTTTGCCCATTTTCTAAATGAGTCATTTGACTTTTTGTTGTTACATTGAAGGTTTTGTTTATAAGTGTCTAGATAATAAATCTTTATCAGATAAGTGGTTGCCAAACATTTTCCCCTACTTTGTAAGTTGTCATTTTATTTTCATGATAAAATCCATTTAGAGCCAAAGTTTTAAATTTCATTGGAGTCAATTCTTCTATTTTTTTTTCCTTTGTTGTTTGTGCTTTTGGTGTAAAGCCTAAGTAATCATTGGTAAACAGAAGATCTAGAAGATGATTCTCTATATTTTCTTCTGTGAATTTGATAGTTTTGGCCTTTTACACTTCCATATTAATTAGATGATTTGCTTTTCCTTTTCTGTAAAGAATATTATTGATTGTGATTGGGCTTGTGTTGAATCTATAAATTGGTTTGTGTAGGATTGACATCTTAATATTTAGTCTTCTAATTCATGAACACAGATGGTCCTTTCATTTATTTAGGTATTCTTTGATTTATTTTAGCAATGTCTTTTAGTTTTCTGTGTACAAGTCCTTTAATACTTCATAAGATTTATTCCTAGATATTTTGTTATTTTAGTTTTACAGAAACACTATTGTTTTATGGGTGTTGATCTTTTGCCTATATCACATCATCTGCAAATAGTGAAAGATTTACTTCTTTTCCAATTTGAATGTCATTTATTTTTTCTTGCCTAATTACTCTGGCAAGAACAATGTTGAATAAGAGTGGTGACAGAGGAAATCTTTGTCTTGTTCCTGATCTTAAAGGGAAAGCATTCAGTCTTTCAGTATTAAGTAAAATGTTAGTTGTAGGCTTTTCATTTATTCTGTTTATCATGTTGCGCAAACCCTCATGAGTGGACAATCTTAACAACTCAGAGAAGATATGCATTGTGAACTAGTCTCAAAAGACTGTGATCTGCTTCCTGGCAGGATGCAGATCTCTAAATACCCTCCAGGTTCTCAGAGCCTAGAATGTTGCATATTCATCTACTTACAGTAAATTGCTCACTAATTCTTTTAATGCTTAATGAGAGTTTCCTCTATATCCAACTCTGGGACACTTCCTGAGGGGAAAACTGAAATCAAAACACATCCATACACTGCCCTAAGATTTTCCCAGTTTAATGAAGAAAGCAGACAATTAAAGAAGCAAGTGCAGCACATAGGGTGTGCCATGATGGGGCAGGAACAGAGGAGGGGAGTTTCCCTGGCCTTCAGGACAGAGAAATTCCATGTGAAAGGTACCACTGAATTAAGACCTTGAGGACAAAAGGAGTCTGCCAGATGCTTCTGGGGTGTGGGGAGAGCCAGTGAAAAGTCCCAGAGATAAGGATAAGCCTAAAATCCTTAGAGAATGAGTGAAGTTCACTTTGCCTGGAGTGGAGAATGTTAGTTGGGGGGAGAGTTGTGAAGGCTGATGCAGCAGAGGTGAGAAGGGGCAAGGACAGATGCATTGCAGAATATGTGGAGCCTCAAAAAGATTGTTCAGCACATGAATGTGGAATAAAGAATGGATGACTATGGCCTGGTAGAAATTATTTTCTCCAAATTGGCAGGACAGAGAATCTCAATTTCTATCTTTATCAAAAGCAGAGTTGCCCCAGTCATTCACAAGCATGTAGCTTAACCTGAGGCTGAGTACATGCACATAGGTTAAATGAAAGCATTCAGCAGAAAGGAAAAGAATATTACCACAAAGAGGGACATTTAATAATAAAAAACAATACATCAGGAAAATATAACAATTGAAATTATATGTCCGACTAACATCTAAACCTTAAAATACCCACAGTAGAGATTCAAAAATTCACAGTAGGGAATGGCAGGCTGCATGCCTCTTCTAGGAGCTGCAGGAAGGGGAAGGCAGGCAGCCTTACTTGGCCTAGGAGAAGCTTTGGGGCCATAGGGATGATCAGAGAGGGCAGCTGGAGATGGGTAGCCCAACTCAGTAGCAGAAGAGTAGTGGGAAGCTGTGCCTTCAATTAAGTGAAGGGGTGCCCAGCTGGACACCCAGGGTGTGGCAGACCATGGGGCAATTTGGCTAGTGATGGGATGCCCAAATGGATACCTGGTGTGTGGCAGGCCATGTAAGGGTGCCCAGGCAGGCACTGGAGGAGCAGCAGGGCATGGGGCAATCAGGCGAGAGATGGGGTGTCCAGATGGTCACTGGAGGAGCAGCTGGCAGTGGGTGATCTGGCCAGAAAGGGGGAAACTATCCAGAGTTCAGAGGCTTGAGAGTGAGGCCTGTTATTTTTTCCCTTTCCTTATCTCAGTACCTATGGAGAGGTGGGCCACAGGAGGGACTGATTAGTGGGTATGAGAGGCTGATGAGAAGGAGCTTAGCCAAAAACCTGTGATTTGAAAAAGACATTTGTTTCTTTCATTTTTTCTTTCTTCTTTATTTTTCTTTTTATCTCTTTTTTCCTCTTCCTTTTTTTTCTTCCTTTTCCTATTTTACTTCATTTCTGTTTTCTCTTCTTGCATTTCTTATCTTTTCTTTGTTCTTTTTTATTACTTATTTTTCTTTCTTTTTCTCTATGCTTGTTTTTCCTTTCTTTCTTTATTCAGTTTAAATACAGGCAACTCTAAAGGTTTAGAAGAAGTGGAACCAAGTGTCCAAGAAGACCTTTAACAGAAATCCAAAAAAAATAAGGCTCTAGGCAAGAGAGAGAAACTGGCCAACAGAATAAACCCATCAAGATAAACCAATGCCTAGACTCAACAAAAATTTACAAGCCATATTAAGAAACATCAAACATGGCCTAGTCAAATAAACAAAGAAAAATCAAGAAGCGAATGCAGAATATGGAATAACTAATCAAAGGTGTCCAAAGAAATCTTATAAATTAATTTAATGAGATGGGGGAAGAAATAAAGGATATTCAGAATATAATAAGAGAGCATAGTAGTTTAATGCACAAAAGGCTTAGAGAGAATGGAAGCCTAGAATTTAACCTGAGGTCATCTGAGAGCTAATCCAGCTTTTCCCAGAGTGAAGAGATCACAGAGCTTGCTTGCTTGATTAAATAACTAATGCATTTATTTATTATGTTAAAAAGGATGTGTTGATTTGACTGAGCCAGGGAGAGGTTATTATTGAAAAATAGTGATGAGATTGGAAGCACACTTGGGATTGGGAGGGATGAAGTAGTTCCAGGAAAAGTGAAACATTTGCTGCAGTTACACTGCCATTCAGGGAAGGAGGGGGAAATTGGTTAATAGCAGTGGAGAAACATATAGTTAAGTGAGGACATCTCTTATTTTTAAGATGCATTCTATTTGAACATGTTACTGCATTAATGAGAAATATCCAGACAATAAACAATACTACCTTGCAACATATAGTTCATGAGATATATTCTTCATGGCATGCTGTCTCTAAATGTCTGTTGACATGAAAAAATAATTTAATAGATGTTATATGGTATGGCAGTTTGAGATTATTTTATGAATCCCATAATGAGAAAAAATGTTTTTAAATGAATCTACTCCTCTGAGTGTAATATCCTTTGATTGCATTAAAATCAGCTGAGAGAACTTTGATTATATTAACTTTTAAGATTGCTCCAGGGCAGGGATTCTTAACTGGGGTCCATGGACCCCTAAGGGGTCTGAGGAAAGATTTCAGAGGGTCCATGAGCTGGAATTAATTTTGAATAATCCTAAAATTTAATTTAAATACATGTTGATGTTAAGTGCCATAATGCTTTCTGCTGCTACATTCTGAGAAAGGATATGTGGCTTTCACCTGTCTGGAAAAGGGGTCTGTGGAACAAAAATGGTTAACAACCCCTCCTTTAGGTCATTTTATTGGACTACATCAGTGAGGTGAACCTCAGGTTGAGTCCCTGCCCCCTTGCTGGGCTTCATAGTAAACAGACAGACATCCACAAGAAGAGAGAGCTCTGTCATTATTGACCCTGCCATGTGACAGAAATGAGAAGGCTCAAACAGCCAATGCCCCTGGGAGAGGGCAGCCATTTGCCTGATAGATTACAGCTGAACTTGTGAAGAGCACTCAAGAGCCAAGATTGATATAGGAAGCCCTAAGAGAAAAGTCATATACCAGGATACAGCTGAAATCAGGAAGAAAGTGGAGCATATGGGTGTGAGAGAGGAAGCCTGGAGATGAAGGAGAGACCAGGCAGAGATCATCTGCCCTCTTGCTTCAACACATGGCAGCTGGCTTTGGTGATAAAACATCTCTTATGGTGCCTTGGTTTGAACTTTTCACTGCTTTGGAGTTTTAAGATTTTACTCCAAAAAAAATCCCATTATAAAAGTGAACAGATTTCTGGTATTTTGTATCAGCACCCCTTTTGGTGAATTAATACATATAGGTTATACTGTTGCAGACAGCCAGAAATAACCCAAACAGCACTCTTGGGAGCACAGATGAACAAAGTTTTATTATGCATGGGCCCAGAGGAGAGTTCACTCTCCAAATTCTGAGCCCTGTTTTCCAATTTTCATAAGTTTATATAGGTACACTAAGTGGACAAATTCCTGAGCAAGAAGGCAGGCAGGGTTACAAAGGCAGAGAAGTAAGTTTAGCTTATCTTTCTAAAAGCAGAAGGCCATTAGGGAGGAAAAGAGTCCTTATCTGTATACAGTTGTAAATTTCAATTCAAAGGGGCAGCCTGGGTTGATTATCTTCCTGATGTGGATTCCATGGAGAAAAGGGGAGGAAAGAGGGGAGAGAGGGACCAGAGACTGAGGGGAATTTATTTTCTTAAAGCTGTGGGTTTCTGCTGAGTGTGGGGTTGGGGTCCTGGCACTTCCCTCATCAATACCAAAGAGCTTTCCTTTGAAATTCTTTCATTTCTGATGAGGCTGAATGTATTTGTGGCTGCATTTGCTCTTTACTTCCTTTACTACTCTTTCTGTTCACATCCTTTCCTTTTGTATATTAGGGTCTGAATGCTTTTATTCTTGTTTTTATTGCATTCATTCTAAAAAAGAATTGCATTTTTTATCAGCAGTGCTAGTACCATTTAATTATTTTATGTAAGTATAGAGGTATTGGGTAGAAATGTGTGAATGGTTGTAAACTTTTTATGTTCAAGTCTTTCAGGGTAACTATTGCCTTTTTCTCCATTGCTTTTCAAATATAGAAAGTTTTTCTGCACCTCTTGTGTTAGTGAACTGCTTTTTATTTTTTAAAAGAATTATTAAATATCTTTTTCAGCAAAGTGAGAGCTGCAGCTCTACTTGAAAACACCATAGCA
>JAQZBX010025485.1:0-29517 GCA_029593785.1 Cabassous unicinctus
GTGATGAAAATGCTCTAATATTGATTGAAGTGATGAATGCACAACTCTGTGATTATACCCAATGCCATTGATTGCACACTTTAAATGAATTGTATGGTTAATGGAATATGTTTCAATTTAAAAAATGCTAAAAATCTTGCATGACATATGTAAACATTAAATAAAGATTAGGATTTGTAGCAGTTTGATATTTTTGATGAATTCCAAAAAGAAATATTTGATTATGTTTGTAAACTGGTCTTTTCCTCTGGGTGTTTTAGAGTGTATTGTATTCAGGGGTTTACCTTTTACTTGTTTAAATAATGATTAAGGCTTTGATTGGGCCACATCAGAAGGACATTGAGTCCCCACCCACCAAGGGGGTGGGGACTCACAGAGAAACCACACAGCAGAGAAGGGAGGTTGGAGTTTTGATCCTGGAGCCTGGGAAGTAAACACACAGAGAAGCAGATACGTGAGGAAGGAAAGAAGTCTCCATTAAACACAGGCAGAGGCCTTGAGAAGAGAGATGAGCCACTCACCTGATAGTCTGCAGCTGGCCTTATGAAGAGAGCACAAGAGCTGAGCCTGAAGAGAAATAAGCACAGGGAAGAGAGGAACCCAGGAAGCCTGAACACTTGGCGGACATCGGCAGCCATCTTGCTCCAACATGTGGCAACAGACTTTGGTGAGGGAAGTAACTTATGCTTTATGGCCTGGTAACTGTAAGCTTCTACCCCAAATAAATACCCTTTATAAAAGCCAACATATTTCTGGTATTTTGCATCAGCACTCCTTTGGCTGACTAATACAGGCTTTTTATTATTTTAGCCTCCATTCATTGCAGGTGTATTCCTCTGTCTTATCTAACTTTATCTAACTTTACATCTGGCTAATTTCTAACAAACTTAAAGTCATGTAAGTCTTCTCCAAGATGCCTCCCTCAATTCTCCCAGGCTGATTTATGTGCCCACATTGTGCTACTCTATCACCCCAAATCGTTGCCCATATGACATTTGTCACATGTTTAATAACTATCTCTTATGTGTCTGTTTCTTCCACTATCAGGAGCACTTGACACAAATGAAATGCTTACTAAATATTAACAGACTCTATAAACATACATATTTAATAGACTCCATTGGATCCTTAGAAAGAGCTGTATTCACATTGTGTTGCCATTTCAATCAGGCATTGCTTACTGGAAGAAAACCTGGAGGGAAGCAGTGGCTCTGGTGCCTGAGTAAAATAACGTAGAATCAAAGCCTCTGGGAATACCCTCCCTGCACTTAGCATCACCTATGACAGTTGAGACAGAATATATACAAATCCCAAAGAGTCTCAGCCAGGTCATGGCCACATACAACGTGACCCATACCATGAAAACATGCTCCCTCCCTCGTGTGATTCTTCTATTGTGTTAATAATACAGTGATAAGGATGAGATTGATAGTTTTCTTCACAATTAATCTGTTTTTTACTCCTTATTTTGCTTCTGACCCTAAATTTGGGGAAGTAAAGAAAAGCTCTAGATTTTAATCTAAACTAAAAATCATCATTCATTAACAATGGCCATATCATTCTGTCATTAATTAGATTCAAAAGTGACAGTATTTCATTCTGTAATTAATTTGACTCAAAGGTGATAATTTTTTTCAAAGACTTCATTCACATTATAAAGTAACTAAAATCCAATTACCAATGACCATGTGAAAAAAAAACTGGCACTTAAGTACCATTAATAGATGTAATGAAATATCAAATGATAATCCTGCTGCAAACCTCCTAATAATCTTCATTTATTATGACCTAAAAGAAAAACAAAGGTTAGTCTGGGTGCAGGTTTCTCGGAAATGGCTAAAGACCATGAACATTACAGTGGATTGACAAGTCCAAGGCTATAGAGAAATTAGGCCTTTGTGGAAAAAAATAAACAAAATGAAAAATACAAACAGCCAAATTAATAAAGTACTTTTAATTGTGCAGGATAAAGAAGAAGGAAGGATCAGTAGCATGAGCAATTAAAAATCGTAGGCAAGCTAAAATATTTTAGGAAATATTTCAAGCTTTCTTATATCACAAATGTACTTTCAAAGGGCAGGAAAAAAAAATAATAACTGCTTATTTGTGTTTAAGCTCTTTTCCTGAGTCCTCACTCTGTATGGTTGGGTGCCAAGGGGTTGTGAGTTAACACAAAATGTGTGGAGAAAGAAGAATGAAGAAATGCATAGGCCTGTCTGAGTTATAATATGAAGCTCCCAGACTCAAGGCCACATGTGCAACATGCTGTAGGAAAATTTAAAGGGAAAAAAAACTGGGATCTTGAAAATCACATCAGTTTTCGTTTCTTGGCTTCTAAAGCAATTATCATGTAATGGATTTGCTTAAACAATGGGAATTTACTGGCTCATGGTTTTGAGGCTAGGATAAGTTCAAATCAAGGTTTCATCACAATGATGCTTTCTCCCAGAATACTGGGGTGTTTGGGGGCTGGCCACCAGCAAACCATGGTCCTTGGCTTTTCTGTCACATGGCAATCCACATCCAAGCCACCACAATATCTAAATGGTTATTAATGCAGTACCTAATAGAAAACAGGCTCTTTTCATTGCTACTTAATTTGAACAATTCCCATAAAAGACTTAATGATGTTTATTTAAAGATGCAAATAGTAAAGACAGCCAGAAAGTAAAATAATTTTAACTTTTAAATATGGAACATATGCTAATGCAAAAATGAGGACTGTCAAAAAGAAAGGCATCTGAATAATAGAAAAATCTTACAGGTAGTACTTAAGCCAGAAATCATTCTTTTCTATCTATATTTAGGTAGATTTATTAAATTCCTTCTAGGGAAGCAACACCAAAAAAGCAGTTTACATCAGATATTCTTGCAGAAATCTAATGCAAATGTCAATTTGTGCTTCAGGGTAATCACACCTCCAGAGTTTTAGCATTATGTGAATCTGTACAGATGTAAATAATATATCATCTAGACAAATGGGAGTAATTGGAATTTGATGAGATCAAAGGAGGTTAAGTGTGTACTTTTAAAACTAAATGCAGAGAAATTTCACATGATGAGACCATGTTCTTTATAGTGTAGCAATCCTAATATCTGTAAGCAACAAGAAAATACCAGCACAGGTTATTTGATGTGAAAAAGGCAATCATTCAGATGATAAATGAGATCAAGCATGATTAAAAAAAAAAAAAAAAGATATAAACCAAAACAAGAATGGAGATACAATTCAGATCATTCCTGATAAAGGTTTCATAGAAACCTTCATCAATGTAAGATTTATCAGCTTCTTCTCTCTCTGCTCATTAACAAAACACCATAGTAATCACTAAATCAATAGATCTAATATGTCATTTTTGACAGTTGCATAATAGTCCATATGACAGATGTATCACATTTATTGAACCATTCCACTATTGATAGGTTTTTCTTTTACTTTTTGGCTGCTATATTCAACAGGATATTTATAATCCTTGTGCACAGACACTTAAGTTCTTTTATTTGTGTGTGTGTAAATCTGATTCTCAAAAATGGCTCAGAGGATATGTGAAATGTTATTGCTTTTTTTTATCCTGAGCTTGTGTGTAGGGGATGGGGAGGGTGAAGAGGAACAAATATATAAAATTAGTTATGACTTGGTTGTGATTAAGAAAGTTCAGCAATTTCTAGGAACCAACCTTCAGAAACGCATTGAATTCATTAATTTCATTTACACAGTGGGCTGCTGGTTAGTGTAGTTTCACAAAAAAGAAATATTCCTCAGATAATGATCCAGGTTAACAATCATAAGCTGGTGAATAGATTTTAGGATGCCATACAAGGATTTTTATACACTGCCTTCTTCTTAACTCTCTCTTCTTATCTTTCATCCCCAGACTTATCCTATGTTCCAATCATCTTAATTCACTATACCTCCAGGAGATATCACACTTTTTCACAAATCCACCTAGTCTTTGAACAAGCTTTCCTCTCTGGAATGTTCACCTTTCTCCACCTCTGGTCTATTTCACCTGGCGAGTTCTCCCTCAGGCCTTCAAACCTGGGCTTCAGTGTTAGTTTCATAGGAGTCCGCTGGAATCCTTCTGGATTTCCAAACCTAAGAGTAGCTCCATCTTCTAGATGGCATGCATATCATTGTATGCTTTAATGCCTTGTCTGTCTCCCTCAAGGATTATGACTCTTTGAAGACAGAGCCATATCTTTGTCTCTGACTAGTACTTAACATAGAATAGGCTTTCAAAAAAAAATTTTTTTAACTTAATTGGCTGAGGGAGTAATAAGGATAGAAGGAAAGAGGACAAGCACAGTAACTATTTTAACATTTCCATGTAAAGGAAGTGTCTAATGAAAAATAGATAGAGAACCAGGAAAGAATAGAACTGTAGGATATTAGTATCAAGATGGGAATAGTAAACATTGTCAAATGCTACAGAAAGAGTGGGAATGAAACATAAAGAGAATGACAAATACTGTAAAGGGCCCAAAGTGGGGACATTGAGTGCATTTAATAACCTCCATTAACTGTGAAGGCCAAAAGGAATAGATGGTAGCAGCTCTTGTGTCTTAGGACAGAAGGACCAATTAAAAGAGATTTTAGAGAGGGTGCTTACCAGATAAGGATGGGACAGTTGAACTCAAGAAGAAAGAAATAATATGTTCAAATAGAGGTTGATAAACAACTACAAGGGGTGCAAAAAGTGGTAAGGAAAAGCAAAGGCTAGACGGGATTTCCTACTCCCCCCACGTACACACTGACCCCTAATATCATAGGCATTCTGACAGGTTTGAGCTGCAATCTGTCTGGCAAACAGTATTCCTATACATATTCCACATAAACAGAAATTTCTATTCTAATAAGGGATTATTCATGACTAATCCCAGATTCTTCTGTTACATATAATAAAAATTAAATAAAATAGTCTATTATAAAGTATACTGCAATTATACCTGATATGCTGGGCTCAGTAAAACAGGAGTATTTATGAAGAGCTAATTGAAAGATAAATTTAAGTCCATTTCATTTATTTATTCATATGTCAAAAATTGTATCACTACAAAAAAAGCTTTTGTAGATGAAATGAGACCAACCAGCGGAAAGACTTTTCTTTAAATGTGTAGACATTATATCCCTGTTAGTGAAGCGAAGTGGGAAAACACAACAGAGAAAAATCCTCACAAGAAGTAATACCCTGATCAGGAAAATCAGTTCTGTTAAACAATGTGTAAAACTACTCTCTTTAATTCTTAAAGTTCATATTTTGTAGACATCAATGTCATATTTCCTTTACTACAAATTCTAATAACCAGAGGTTTCATGCTAAAGATCATTACTATATTATTTTTAAGATCATAGCTTTGCTTTAATTTGTCACTTATTTCTATTATTTGTAAAAGAATCATGATATGCTTCTCTTATTTATATACATTTTTAAATATCAGCAAAATACATTCTATTGCTCTCCAAAAGCTATAACCTGACACAATGTTAGGCACATTTATTATTATGATATTTTCTTATATGTCACAACAATTAGATTTCTATCTAATCCTTGGTACTTCCAATTTTTTAAAAAATGAGTCAGATCATAAATAAGGAAGGTATTTTTGTGGTGCAGTTCTCAACCACCACCACATTTTAGAAAAAGCATAAGTCAGAGATCATCCATTTAGTTTATTATGAACCTTACACATCACCACCTGTGATTTAAATCATTTACCTAAAGCTAAAAGCTTTCAAATACCAGTCTGGGCATTTGGGGCTTCCTTCATTTTCTGTGGAACAATTTGTTCTAAGTACAAAATAGCTTGAGATGGCCTGGTCATTTGATACATATGGTAAGAAATGTTATACATGAAGCGCACTTTAGTATCTCTCAGAAACTCTTACTATAGACATGAATTAACTGTATTTTTGAATTCAATGCCTTAATTGTACATCAATTATAAAGGACAGGTGGTTAAAAAATTTTTAAAACCAATTTCCCTGAAATTATCAAATCATACAAAAACATTGCAAAGCAATCCAGATTCAAAAGTTTGATATTTTGAGATTATTTTAGGTTTGTTTTATGACCCCCTCCTAGATCTCTCAATTTGCTAAGCAGTAGGGAATTCCGAAAATGCATTTTAAGTCAAACATCATCCATTTTTTTCAGTGATACACTAGATATTTTCAAGGCTGACTAGAAATCCAATCGCTTCATTATTCCCCAAAGCATATCTGCCAGTTATATAGTACCATTCTTGTGTTATTTTCATGACCTGGATCTTCTTTTTCTAGTTCAGGAGAGTTTTAGAACCATACTCTCCTAAAAGGAAATGAAAAAAGAATCATTTTGCCTTTTTTTTTTTCCATGCCCAGGTTTTGATCTTGCTTGAAATGGTCAATTTTCTCACTGTCAACACATTATATAAAAGAGGCAGTTGCTTAAATCAAAGGATCCAGAGAAACCTAGAAAGAATTATCATGAAGCTTCCTCTATATTTTGTCTGCCTGAGCCTGGGCAACAACGCTTATAGAACAATAATTCTCTTCCCTTGGAGACTCAGACTGCTATTGAAGAGTAGCAACGCCAGCTCCTTGTGGAGTTTTACTGAAATAACCTGTATCATAGACACACTGGTAATAAAAATATGCTGACAGCTCCCCATTCCTGGCCTGTTCACAAAATTTAAGGGGTAGCTGCACAAAGAGGAACCAGCCAGTGAGACAAAAATATATGATAGAGTAGTTTGAGGAGTACATACAGAACTGGGACATGGAAAAGAAGGACAAAAGGAATTTCAGTGAAGGAAAGAAGGTTGAATAGAGTTAAATCAACTCGAACTAACCTTAAGGAGCTCATTAGCTTTGTCATCAATAACTTCTGTGTGGAATAGTAAAAAAAGTGAGAAACGAAAGTAAAAACAAAAGAAATGAGACTGTAAATGTGGAGAATTGAATGTCTACTCTACTTGAATTAAAGAAATTTTTAAAATGAATAAACTCACAAGGACAAAGAGAAGTAGAGAGAAGGTAGCCACAAGTGAGAGTTGTCAATAACACTATGGACAGCCAAAAGCAGAGGGATGTGGGGTAAATGTCTTATAGGGCAAAGAAAGCTGAGCCCTAAATGTCTGTTGAAGAGGATGATCAGACAAAGCAAGCTGTCTGTGCTGCAGAAACCACTCCTGAAAGACTCAGAATTTGAGGTACAGGACCCTCAAGGTACAAGGTGAGTGGAGGGGAAGGTGGGGGAAGGGGAGAGGGAAGTTTGGTTAAATGCTACATAAGGAAAAATTCAGTGGCCAAGGTGACCTCTCTCACCCCACATAGGCCATGAAGTGTCCCTCCCCAACGAGGCAAGAGATCTGTGGCTTATTCCCCAGCAAAAAATGAAGCAGAAAGCTCCAAGTCTCAGGAACATCAGGGATAGCTGAAGGTGAAAGTGAGAAATGATCACACCACCAAAAAATTAAATTAAATTAAAAATCTACTTATATAATCATATGATCCCATCCCTTTTCTCCACTCTGAAAGCAGCACATTGACACCAGCTTATAACCCCACACAGAGGGCTGGATGACTCACTTCCTAAGAAATGAAGAGGAAAAAAAAGAATAACAACAACAAAAACCCGGCTAACAGAGACAATACGAGATTCAGTAAGAACCATCAGGTTCCTATCTTAGTATAAAGTATACTCATCAGTCAATACTCTCTACACACTAACAGAGAGGATTCAATCTGAAATAAAAAGTTCTTGGAATCATTTAAAGACAGAAAAATTGACACTCTGAGGCAGCAAAGACAAGGATATGAGCAGAAAATAAGGCCAAATATATATAATGAATATACTCAAACACATAAGAGAAAATATTATATCTATGAAATAAGAATAGAAGTCTACAAGACTGTAGAAATTGGAAAATAAGAAAATGCTTTTGAAAAATTAAAATATCTTGGACAAACTAAAGAAAAAAAGAGGAGAAGGTGAAGATTATTTTGAGAAAATTCCAAGAAAGTAGAACAAAAAGATAGAGATAGATAATAGAAAAGAAAATTAGTGTAGAGCAATTGTGCAGAAGTTCCAATTTACATCTGCAGGGCTTCAAGGGTGGCACTGAGGTTGCTTGCGAGTGATATGTTCTTGGTATCTGAAACTTATCCAGGGGTCTAAAAGTCCAAGTCTGAGCCTTGTTCAAGCAAGAATTAAACTGATAGCCTGTCTATCTCAGGTGAGAGGGGTAAAGTTACAAGGGTAGAAGTTGGCATCTATTACAGAGTCAATTGTGTATTTTCTGCCAGGCTCTGTGTCAGTGAGAAGGCAAGGAGACACTACAGGCCCTTGAGTTGTATTACATAGGAAGGCAAAACCTGAGGGGAGAGAGAAAAGTCTTTGGAACAGGAGAGAATCTGAAACTTTTAGGTGAGGACAGTTGAGCAAGGTTTGAGAGTGCCAAGGGAGCACCTTCTGGTGACTTGTTAGGTATTGCCAATGGTTTGATCTTCTGAATTGTTGGTGTGGATGAAAACTTTCATGCCATCAATAAAGAAACGGGGGAAGAAGGTTTGGTTGGGAGGAAGGTGGAATGAGATTCCCAAAAGGAGGTGAAACTGAGTATCTTCTGAGAGGCCACTTTCATCTCCAGATCTTACTAGACACTCCCATTGGGAAAGGTTGGTGCTGGAAAGATTAGGGAGGGGTATTCATAAATAAAGGATTGGGCTGTGTGGCAGTTTGAATTTTTTTTTTGAATCACACAAAATAGAGAAAAAGTATATTTGTAAACTGGCCTGTTCCTCTAGGCGTGATACCCTTTGCATTAAATTCAAAGGTATTAAGTTTACTTAATAAAACCAATTTAGAGCTTTTGATTTGGCCATGTCAGTAAGGTGTCAGTCAGGTTGAGTCCCTGCCCCTTGGTGGGCTGATATAAATGGGCACTCACTCAAGAAGACACGTGGAAGAGGAGAGAACTTGGTCATTTCAGTCCTGCCATGTTACAGAAAGAAGTCTCAAACAGCTAAAGCCCCAGGAAGAGAGATGAGCCATTTGCCTGATTGTAGCTGAAGAAAACAGAGCAGCTGAGCAACTGAGAAGGCCCAAGAGACCAGGCAGAGATCGCCCACCAACTTGCTTCAACACATGGCAACTGACTTTGGTGAGAAAGCAGCCTTGAGTTAGACTCTTTAGAGTCTTGTAACCATAAGCTTTTACCCCAAATATAAATACCCATTATAAAAGCCAACAGATTTCTGGTATTTTGCATCAGCACCCTTTGGCAGAATAATATAGGCTGTTTGGGGTTATTATGACAAACCCAGCAGTTTGAGAGATTAAATCTGGAAGCAAAAAATTTAGGACATGTTAAGGATAAGGTTGGTTTTCCAGTTGTAGGTAGGGTGGGACAGAGCAGGAAGCAAAACAATAGCATAGGGGTCATTTTAGTTAGACAATGGGGCTAGGGAAGATAATGTTTGCTATAATCTAAAGGCAGTGATGTTAACTGCAGGGAAGAGAAGATAACAGGGTTAACAAGGATCCATAAGGGGCCAGTCAGGGTGTTCTTGTTCTCTGGAGATTATGTATTAGTTAACTACTTAGTTAAGAAAAGAAAGGAAAGGAATTTTAAGTGTACTCAGCCCACATCCTGAGTCTTAGGAGAGCTGTCTGCTTCAGATGCCTGCTGCTTCTGGACTTTGGGGAGCTGCAGGGTAAGGTCTCTGATGCTTTCAGTGGCCCACTCAGGTGATGAAGCTGGTTTTAGATGTGATAAGTGAATCCAGGAGTCGAATCCTAGAAGCTTTGCAGTGGGGCGGGGAGGGGAGGGTGGTAAGGAGAACTTGAAAGGGTCCTTTCCATTGGGGCTCAAGTCCATGCTTCTGAAGATGCCATTTCCAGTACACCCAATCTCCTGGTTGCACATGAGATGGAGAATTTGGAAGATCTGTAGAGAGGGACTCAGAAACAGTTGAGCAGCTAACTTCAGCAGTTTACGACCAGAACAATATGTCTGCCAGTAACTGTTTCATAAGGAGAAAGTTGGTGAGGGCACAAAGGGAATCTCCATAAGTTCATGAGGACTACAGGAAGAACTTTAACCCAAAGGAGGGAAAATTGTTTAGTAATTTTCCCTAACTGCATTTTGATTAGGCCATTGGTGTGTTCAACTAGCCCTGATGATTGGGGGTAATAGGCACAGTGGAGGCACTGCAGGATGGGTGAAGCTGACAGAAGTTTAGAGAGGGGTTGCCCTGTAAAGTGGGTGCCATAGTCACTATGGATTTTTCAAGGACTTGGCAACCAGGGGATGATCTTTTCTAACAGAATTTTGGCTATAGATATGGCAGTTGCTTGTATTACAGAAAAAAAAACCTCCACCCACTAAGAGAATATACAGACCGTAACAAGGCAATACTTATATCCCAGACAGGAAGGGTGTTGGATGAAGTTGATCTACCAGATCTTGAAAGACCTCCAAGACAGTGGGAACTTTCCAGGGGCAGGCCAAAAATGTCAAGTGGGGTTGTATGGAGGGCAGAGGCTGCACCTTGCAGCTGCTTCTTGACCTGCAGATTTAATGTTTTCCCACCAATACTTTCTCACAAGATTTTCAAGCTTACAAAGAGCCCAATGGGTTTGAGCGTGAAGGACAAGTGAGGACATCTTGAGGATAAGTAGATCATTGGGGCTGACTCAAAGTCAGTCCAGTATGGGTATATTGAGTCCACTAACCCTCCAGATTTTTGACACCTGGGGCAAGCATAGTCTGCTAGGCTTGTAAAACGTCAGTATGGATGACTCTTGTGGGGCCATCAGCACAGTGTGGAGGGGGTAGAAAGGGTGGGTTGGCAAGCTCCAAAATTTCACTAGGTGTTCCATACCTGCATCTTGACAAGCTGCAGCATCTGCTAGCACATTTCCTCAGGTTTCTTCTGAATCAGCTCTGCTATGTCCTGCAGTTTCCATTACAGCTACTGCCTTGGGGAGCAAAAGACTCTGGAGAAATTTTTTACCTAAAGCTTTGTTTTGACAGGCCAGAGGATGTAAGGAAACTTCAGTGTTTCCAGAGCATACCAAAGTCATGAGCTACTCCAAAGGCATAGCAACTGTCAGTGAAAATGGTTAACTGCTTTACCCTTCACCAAGTGGCAGGCCAGCACAACCACTACCAGTTCTGCCTATGGAACTGAGGAAGCCTCAAGGAGGGGACCATGTTCGACAATTTCAGAAGAGGTTGTTTTTCCATATCGTGCAACAAGATGTCCCTTTTACTACTATAGCAGGATCTGTTTGTAAACCAGACATAGGTTTTTTCAGAGGAGTTCAGTGAGGTCTTGGTCTTGGGCTGAGAACTGAGTTGAGAAGGGTGATGCAGTTATGAGGCTCAGAATCATCTTTAGTGGGCGAGTTTGGGAAGAAACTGGCAGAGTTGAGAGTCTAACACACTGGACTGAAATGTTAGGGTCGCTTAACAGGCGGGCCTCTAGGTATGTCAGGTGGCTTGCAGATAAATGCTGGGTATGATGACTGTTTAACAGTCTCCTGGTTTGAGACACAAAAATTGTGATAGCTGAGTCTAGAGCTACTTCAGAGACTGACTGAGCCAAAGTCGCAGTGGCAATGACTGCACATAGGCAGGAGGGAAGGCCCGAGTTACTGCATCCAAGGTTGGCTGTAATAGCCCATGTGGCAATAATGGTAAGCACATCTTTGGGTTAATACTCCAAATGCATTCCCTCCTTTTTCACTCACAAACAGCTGGAAGGGGAGGGAGTAATTAGGAAGCTTATGGAAGGGGGTTTTAACAGCCCTTGCTGCAGAGACTGAAGTGCTGAAAGGTCAGAGTCAGAGAATGAGAAAAGTTCAGGTTGGGACTTTTTGAGGAGATTATAAAGGGGCTGGACAATGGAAGAGAAGAGAAGGAGTGGACCCACAAAGGGCAATATCCAGCGAGCCCAAGAAACTCATGGAGCTGATGTTTGGTGATGGATCCAGGGAAGTTAAGGATGGCTTTGAGGTGAATGCAGTCTAATGAGAGTCCTTGAGAGGAGAAGATATGACCAAGGGACTTAACAAAGGGTTGGGCAACTGAAGTTTTTCCTTAGAAGCTTTGTGCCCTTTTGACGCTAAAGCCTTTAGGAGTGTTAGGGAGTCTTGAACACAGGAATCAGCAGAAGGGGAACAGATTAGATCATCAACATACTGGAACAGAGGTGACTGAGAAAAAGAAATGTCAGCAAGATCTTGCTTTAGTACTTAGGAGAAATAAGAGGGACTCAGTATATCCTTGTGGAAGTACAGTCCAGGTGTACTTCTGATTATCCCAGGTAAATGTGAAAAGATACTGGCTCCCAGGTGAAAACTTTACAGAGAAAAATGCACTACAGAGGTCTACTCAAGTAAAGAATTTGGCCTCGGGGAGGTGACTAGATTAAGGAGCATATGTGGATTGGGAACAACAGGCATTTTCGGTATAACTACAGCATTTATAGAGTGGAGATCATGGACAAGCTGCCATTCATGATTGTTTGGTTTTTGTACAGGGAAGATAGGGGTGTTGCATGGACTGGTGCAAGGAATGATCAGACCTTTAGCAAGTAAATTTTGAATTATGGGTCTAGCTCCTTCAATAGCTACTGGGCTTAGGGGGTATTGTGGAAGAGAGGGAAGGGAAACAGAGGGCTCTACTTGGATAATAACTGGGGGAGAGCACTAAGGATGTGGCCAGTGCCAGTGGAGTCATTGCCCATAAAGTGGAGGGAATAGAAGGAAGAGGGTAGGTTGGAAGGACCGGATAGTCTAAAAGCATGCATATTAAAGAGCAAGATGGAGTCTGGGATAAGTCTACAACTGTTAGTGAAATCCTTCCCTTTTTTTGAAAAGCAATAGATGCATGAAAACTGAAAAGGAAATCTTGCCCTAGCATACAGGAGGAGTGGGAGGAGAGGAGAAAGGTGTGAGTTCTAGTAAGCCCTCCAAGAAGGAATGGGAGAGGTTTACAAAGGGGGGCTAAAAAAGGAAGGTTAGTGATCCCCACAGCAATATAAACCTCAGCACTCCAGGTAGGCTCTTGGGACAATAAAGTGGGGTTTAGGACAGAATAACCCCAGAGTCAAAGAGGATGGAAAAGGGGTTACCACAAATGGTCATTGGAATAAGCCCAAGAAAAGTGGCTGAAATGGTGGTAGTCACATAGATGTTAATATCCCTGAAAACATAGATGTTTTTCACCCTCATGCTGAAAAAGAGGCTTTGAATGGGGGGAGGGAGTTTAACTGTTTTTTTGTTAGGGGAGGTGTATTAGTCAGCCAAAGGGGTGCTAATGTGAAATACCAAAAATGGGTTGGTCTTTATAAAGGGTATTTATTTGGGGTAGAAGTCCACAGATACCAGGCCATAAAGCATTAAGTTTCTTCTCACCAAAGTTCATTGCCATGTGTTGGAGCAAGACAGTTGCCGACGTTTGCCAGGGTTCAGGCTTCTTGTGTTCCTCTCTTCCCAGGGCTGCGTTTCTCTCCGGGCTTAGATCTTCTAGTTCCTCCACAAGGTCAGCTGTAGACTATCAGGGGAACGGCTCACTTCTCTTCTTCTGGGGCCTTTTCTCCAACATCAAAACTGCTTCTCAAAAACTGCTTCAACTCTGTTCTTGCCATGCTTTTTATATTTGATTCCCCCACCCACCAAGGGGTGGGGCTCAATGCCCTACTGACTGTGGCCCAGTCAACGCCCCAATCATAATGTAATCATGTCCAGATTAACAGATCAGTTTACAAGCATGATCCAATTATATTTTTGGAATTCATAATTACATCAAACTGTCCAACGACCACAGGAGGATTTTTGAAAAATCCCTCTCAGTGATATTTACAGGGACATTCATTTTTCCAGTGCCCAGGAAGTTTGTAGGAAAGATAAGTTCCTGTTCTGGGGGTGGGAGGGAGGCAACCCTGAGGGTGATTAAAAGATGACCTGGGTAATGAGTGCCCTTGTCGATACTGGAGTTGACTTAATTATAGTTATAAGTACTTTAGTCTTTTTCTCTTTTTGTTCCAAATGGAGGGAGTCCATTGGCAATTGTTCAAAGGAGGGCTTGAGTATCAAGAGTTTGCCAGTCAGAAACATTGCACATGACCAGAGTAGAGAGCTCAAGATGGAGGTCTTCTGAGAGCATGGGGTGATAATTAATAAGAGCTTCTGGATGGCCATGATTGAGTTCCAAGTTTGTATCATAATCTTCAGTGAATGAGGTGTAATATTCATAGACAGGTTTCCCTTCCTTTTCCTTTATGACATGGACCTTTGAGAGGTCAATAGGCCAAGGGAAGGCACTGATGATGGTACCTAGTAAAATTTTTGTGATACCTTGTGTCACGTCCCAATGCACCTCAGGGGTCCATTGTTGTTTAAGGTAGGGTTTAGTGTCAGATATGCCCCCAGAAGTGAGCCAGCAGAGAGCATGTCCTTGGCTGACAGCAAGTTGGACTAACTGAAAAAGGTCAGGGATGCCTGGCTTATACATGAGACAAAGAATTTCAAATTGCTGGTGAAAGCTAGCTGGTTCTTCATGTGGGTTGAGGAGGCTCTTAGTGAAAATGGTCAGGTCACTTTGAGTCTATGGAGCATAAGTATACTAGGGAACATCTTTAACTCTATTTTCTTCATCCCAAATATTGCAGGATTTGACTTTAAAGGGAAACTAAGGAACAGGCTTGGGGCAAGGAGGGTTAACTTATGGAGTGAAAGGCAAGGGGGTATAAAGGAATTTAGGTATTTGGGGCATGGAATCCAAGCCACTGATTTTACTCTCAGACTGTTCACAGAGGTTTCAAGTCTGCTTTAAAATCTCCACAAGGTCATGAGTTTCAGTTTTAAGGTCTTTCATTTTTTCTTTAATAGATTCTAATTGACTTTTGTACTCATGCTCACTGGCTTCTAAAAACCATTTATTAAATGCATCCCATTCAAGGATCTTAGTGGATCCTTTTGATGAGCTCAGTGTTCTCCTAAGATAATTAAGTTTGGAACAATCAAAACATCTCCATTGAGGCCAGGTAAATTTGGGATCATCAGAGGTTAATTTAGTCCATTTAGTTGGAAAAAAACAAGAATTGGGCCCCAAATTATAAAATATAAAATGAGCAGCCATCCTGTGTGAAGGCACTTCCCAAGGGTTGAGTGACTGACTGTTTCCCATGGTAACCATAAAGAAACAGCAGAGAATTCTCTTACCTGACAGCCAAAAGCAGAGGCCATGATAGAGGACTCAACCAGACTTTAGCTGAACAAATGGATTTCAACCTCAGCTGCAATGGGAGAGAGATCAAAGATCTGAGAGGGACTAGCCAAGTGAGCCAGGTGACAAACCCAGAGAGGATGGAACACAAAAGATTACTACAGGTACCGTGCTTGTCTCCAAGGCACTGGAGTCATCATCCCAACAGCCACCTTCAGATCCCACTTCTGACACAAAGTACTGTTATGCTGAAGATAAAATAAACAGACTTAAAAATGGGATGTAGAGCAAGTTTACTGAGCTAAAGTTGCATTGATGCAGAAGCAGCATCAAAAGAGATTTCTGCTCAAAATATTGAGCTGGGCAAGCAGCTTCTATGGCTGCTTGAGTAAAGGGAAGATGTGTGTGGAGGGATGTGGAAGGGTGAAGGAGACATGGATTATGGTATGGACTACATGAACTATTGGGAGGGGGATGTGGACTGTCTAGGCAGGGTGTTCTTGAGGCCCAGTTCATTAACTAGCAAACAGGATTTTGGTGTATGATTGTGTCCATTCAGGAAAGATTAGCAGAATTTGCTGGTGTCAGGCTGTTTTCTTTGTTATAATTCTTCCTTTTGGGCAAGGCAGGGGTCTTTATCAGCACCAAAAAGGATCTTTGCTATATCAGCCTGCTTCAGTTAGCCTCTATTTCTTCTTTGTAGTCCCCTGGATAAAATGGAAGCTCAAGCAAATCAATATGGTTAGTAAGAACATTTATCATTCCAATTTCATAATTGTTTAAGAGATAAGACTAAATTAAAGCTTGCATTAAGATTAAGGGTTTATTGTATTTTTTATTTTTTAAGCATTCATATATTTGTTTTATGACAGAGGAACTTTAAATGTACTTGAAGACTAAGGGAAAGATTCTAGTAGATTAATAATGTATCTTGGTATGATCAAAAGGAGGGAAAACTTATAGAACATGGTTCTAGAGTCCATAGGAGTACAAATCATAGGCAGAGGGGTTAGTTATCCCTGTACTAGTAATTACTATAGTAATCCCTCATTTTGTCCCACATTCTATTCTTAGAACTTATAAAAATTATCTTGAGTCATCATCACCATAAACTTATAATGAAGGCATTATGATTCCTATTTTACAGATGATAAGCATGGTATTTGTAGAGATTAATAGCTTGCTCAAGGTAGCACACTTACTGAGTGACCAAAGTTGGATTTTAACTTATGTTTTATATCAATGCCCATGAGCCTAAACTCTCTGAACTTCTATTTCATCACCTTTCCACTGTAAAAGGTGTGGAATAATAGTATCCACCTCAATGTATAATTCTAAAGTTGAGTCAATATAGGTAAAAAGCATAACCCTGTAGCTGATAGAGTGCCTGTGAGGCAGATTAGTACAGGGAAATGAGGAGAAGACAAGCCACAACATGGCTGACAGACAACATGGCCAACAGAGAACATGACCAACAGAAAACATGGCTAAGAGACCCTGCTGAGACCTTGACTTTGAGGTCCCAGTTGGGACTCTTTCCAAACAGGCTTCCTCATTATCCTGGAAAACCTCACACAAAAGGCCTCACCATTTGCCCTCACCATTGGTAGGGTAAGCAGTAACAGCTGGGACCCCTCCCCAAACACAAACAAGGGAAGAAATAATTAATAGCTTAAAAGGTAACCACACAAGCCTAATCTCACTCCCTCTGCCTAGAGAAGCCTGTATCAAATAGTAGTGTGTATTTCCATCCTTCTCTCCCATTTCTCAGCAAGTTCTGTTCTTTTCCCCATTTCCTAATAAATTCTTTTTACTGGCCTGACTAAACTGGCATGTTCTTAAATTCTTGTGTGCAAAATAGACAAAAACCCAGAGGAACCCAACAAATCCCTGGCTTCACCTGTTAAATAGCTGTAAGCCCTCTTCATCACTACTATGATTGATATTAATATTCCAACTTCTTACTTGCAAATGGAGAGACAAAGAAGAAAGTTAAGACTAGGAAGGTATTGCAGTGCTAGCTACAATATTTCTACAAATTTTTGTGTACTAAAGCATTATTCCCAAGGCAAAAAATAATTTTAAATAATAAACCATCAGAATTTTTTGTCCAATAAAACCACAGAAGAAAACAAATGCTTCCAATTTTTTGGATCATAAAAATTTTAAGGATGAAAACCATCAAAACAATTTCACAATTTCTGAACACCAGATTTTCTATTTAAAAGATGCAATAATTAGCTTGAGAATACAGACTTCCAAAAAATCAGCACCCAAACTTCCAAGCTGCAAATGTGTGTGTATATATGTTTGGCACACAGATATATAGAGAAATAGTTAGTAATATATACCAGGTACACTGATGAACAAACACAAAGCAATTATTCTAGCAATTTTATTAACAAGCTTGTGTCTCACTGGCAATGAAACAAAAAGAAAAAGGAGCACACTAGGTTGCCATGTCCTACACAAGATAAAAATACACTGATTGGATTCTCTCTTGATTGTGGGTTCATGGCTAATTCTTTGTGTTCCACATCTGGAAATCAGTTTTCAAGAATTTATGCTTAATTTACCTGAATGTCTAGTTAGCTAAAGCAAGTAAATACTCTAAGTGAAGTGTACTCTCCTAAAGAAAGGGAAGAAAGATAAAATGGAGACCTAGGAAAAATATTCAAAATATCTTTTGACAATTCTGCTCTGTGTTAGCAACAGATGATACATAAGCATGCACCTCAACCACCTGGCAGTCATCTACATACCTTCTTCAATAACTTCTCATACCACACCCCCAATCATACCACTGTAACTTATGCCAAATATTTAACAGCCATTCATGTGTCCTCAATTTATTTCTCAAATGTCTATACAATGAAGAATGAACCTATGCAATCCATTAGAGAACAAAGCTTTGTAAAACATTGCTAATAAGTTACTTGATGTCTGCAATCAACTGTTTCCTTGCCTCTAACTCATTTGGTATGTAGATTGTATCCACCTTCTATTGATGAATTAGCTCCTTTTACAAGTGAATGGGTAGACAAGAGATGCTAAATAGGCTAATGGAGACTGCCTGCAGGAACATGCACACACACACACACACACACACATACAGTTAGCAAAGCCAGCATATTTTGTGTAGTGAACAGATTTTTCTGTAATTGAAACATAAACTACATTATACACATTAATTTAATACAACTATTTGTTATTGGTTTGTCAGTCCATTTAAATATGCAATGACAAAACTTTTCCAATGCTCTCACTCCAAGTTATCCTGCCCTGTTAGTTCAATTTAATTAAACACTATCTGTTAGCTGCAACTTTAAGGTAAAGGCTTGGTTTCTTCAGTACACAGTGACCTGTGTTGGTATTACAAAAATTAGCATCAGAGAGCCACAGGCATATGAAGCTGGCATTATTTGTGAGTCCAAATCCTAGCTTTGTATCAGTCCACAGGAAGTTACTCTTGCTTTGGACATATATCTATAGCACCTTACAACAAGAAACAAGAAACGTGTAAAAAACATTTGGTCCTAGATGTTAGGACCTGCTCAGGTAGAGTTTACCTTTTGAGCTGAGCTCACTTGTTTGTCTGGCAACATAAAATCAGTAAACTCATGGGGAAGTTAGAACCAACTCAATATTGTGCCTCCTCTAGAAAAATGGCTGAGTTGAAACATCTGACAGTTCTGTCTCAGCTTTTCACATTACAAATGACACATTATTCCTTTCCTTTCACACCCTTAAAGAAATGAGAGACATATAGAGTTGTCAGACATTTGGGACTTAGCCATTCATTAGGCAAGAAGAGTTATATCAGATCAGTGATTTTGCCTGCCTGAAGTGACCTAGAGTCTGAGCGATCACCGAGGAGCTTGACAGCTATTGCATCCCTCCCTATTTAATGTGAAGGTTGAGTTTCACCATTATGACTATTATCTGTGTGTGCATTGTCATTCCTTATCTTTAAAAGTTCACTTCCAAAATTTGCAAGACAAGTGTCCCACATCTAAGCAAAGAGAAAATATCTGTTGAAAAACACTATTCAAATCAAAAAATTGTCTTTGGCAGAGGAACATCATTGTGCTTTCTTTTCACGATTCATTTACTAGGATTTCCAAGAACAAATTAGGTGAATGCTTTCTACTGAGAAAAAGCAATAAAAGTTATTAAGAAAACTGCCTGTCATATAGTCATAAATGGAAAAATATGAATGACTAGTAAAATATATTTTGTAATATTAAAATATGGCTTATTGGGCTTCTCCAGTCATGCTCTTTCCCAATATAGCTCAAGAAATGAGGATTAAATTTTTATTTATATTCAAACATGAGTAATTCATGTTGAAATGAAATCTTCCCTTCAGTACATAGAATGCTCATGGGCCATTAGGATAGTTAAAACAATCAAGCTGACTTTTTTTCATTGCTTTTTCTCCTCCTCTAATTTTTTCATAGGAGTCTTACCTTTATTCGTTACTAGAATGAGTAAGAAACAGGATTTATAGTGACCTTCTCATATGTTCAGCAACTGCAAAGCAAGAATGGAAGACATGTTTTGTCACCCTTTACTTATTTCTAAAGGAGGAAGTTGTTGCTTTCATTGTTACCAAATGGCTCTGGTTTCTGGGCTTCTAGGTTCTTGGCTTATGTTGTATAGAAGAATTTAAGGACACACCATAGGGTATGCAAGGGAGTAAAGACTTTATTACAAAACAAGAAAACTAGAAAAGTACATGGTCCATGTCAAGGCATGGACTGTGGGCATAATGCAGGGTGAGTTGCATGTGTGGGGCCACAGACTTTGTAAAGTCTGTTTCCTGTTCTGATTGGTTGCCCCACCTGTCATTTCTCAGGGGGCCAATGTGAGGATTTCTGAGGATATCTGGGGTTTCCCTTGACACCAAGCAGGATGCTCATGACTGGGATCTCACAGGGTCTTTCTGGCGGCCTTCTTCTCAGGAAGTTTCCGGGTAGGGTCTCATGGCCATGTGGTTTGTCGGCCATGTTGTCTGCAAGGACAACCACCTTCACTCTTTCACTATACTAACCTGCCTCAACTCCCCCCTCAGAGGGTTTACACCCTTATTCTAGGAGGCACTGAAGGGTAATCGTCATTCTTCTGTAACTAACTTCCTGGTTAGGGGGAGTAAGCCCTACCTGACAAGGTGTAAAACCCTCTTTCTATTCTTTTGTGATTAAGGGAAGAAGGGTCCAGTACCCTGGTTGGACTGTATGAAATCCCCACATAACTAATAGCTATTGATTCTGTAAGAAATAAACTTAATTAAAGTTTTGAAGATACATGGTCCTATTAAAATGACAAAGATGGTGGTAAGCAGGCCCCAAAAAAGGGCCAGCCATGATGTACTGGACCATGAGAGTGAGAAAGGTCAGGTGCTTTCAGAGGCTGCATCTTCCCAAAGTTGATGGGAAACTGTTGATTCTTCCTTGAGTTCTTTCATGCCAGTGATTAACTCTAAGGAGAGATTATGGTAGACCTGCTGGGTTTGGGTATAAACTGCTAACCCCAGATTATACCCAAACCAGTGGTTATGCTTAGGACAGCTAGTAGAGGTATAAAGAAAGGCACTGTCCTAGAAATAAACTCACAAAGGCAACAACAAGACAAGTACGTGGCAAGCAAAATAAAGAGAGTCATTCCTTTATCTTATAGGCATGTTCATTAACTAGTTAGAAAATGAATTAAACTTACCAGGACTTTTAACATGTTCAATATCCCTCTGCGTATGATCTAGAACAGAAAATATATCACCATAATTACCAGGCATATAGATACAGTTCTTAATACTAATCAATGCACAAGTTCATCTTTGAGCTGCAGTTAAAAGATCTAAGCAACAGCATACATGTTAATTCTCCGTGGGAGCATACCATAATGCCAATTGTGTTTAAGTTCTACTTACATCACTCTGGTAATCATTACTCCAATTGGTATACCCTTCACACAGACAGCATGTTACAGCACCATTGATCTTAGAGAGAGACTAGAAAGGTAAGGCTCCAGTGTTTCACCGGCCTGGTGCATAACGCCCTTCGGCACTATGAAACACAGCCAGTCTGTAGGCTGTACATCTGGCCATGTTGCACCATTGCCTGCTGCTGTAGGAGTCTGAAACTGCAATGTACTCTCCATCCACTTCAGTAGCATGCTCAGAGATATAGTAGATACTTTTATTGTTTTAGGGGTCAGTGACCAACTTAGCCAATAACTCAAATGGAGAGGCACTATGCAGTGTATTGAATGCCTGGTTTGAATGCACAAGAGAGTTTGACAATAATGAAATCTATCTTTTACTTTTTATACACATTCTAAACACTTCCAAGGCAATGTGTAACATATCAAATGAACTTAACTTTTACCATGATTACATTAATTAACAGTTATTCTATTTTAGCAGTACAGAAAAAACTACTTTCTCCATTATTTTATGAAAATCTAAGATCAAGATTATCTTCCTGTACCCCCAATTCATATGCAGATTGAAGTGGCCTCTGACAAGTTTCCCTGTTATGAAATTAGTTTTTGTTATTAATATCAATTTATGTTTCAAATTAATAGTGGTTTCCTGGAATTAGCCATTTAAATGCTTCAGTTTAGAGGATGCTTTTATAAACTCTTTATAATTAACCATAAGTTACTTTACCTTTAAGTAAGCTTATTAAATTACAGATAGCAACCAATGAAATTTACTTTATCCATTTGTAGCAGTCTGATATTATTTATGAATTCCAAAAATAGATATTGGATTATGTTTGTGAACTGGTCTTTTCCTCTGGGTTTATTAGATTATATTGGATTCAGAAGTTTCACTTTTACTTGATTGGGCCATGTCAGTAGGATATTGAGTCCCTGCCCACCAAGGGGGCACACCACAGAGAAGGGAGGTTGGAGTTTTGAGCTGGAGCCTGGAAAGTAAACACACAGGAGAAGAACACAGAGAAATAGAGACAGCTCCACAGACATGGCAGAGACCCTGGGAAGAGAGAGGAGCTGTTTGCCTGATAGTATACAGCTGACCTTATGGAGAGAAGCAAGCCTGAGCCCAGAATCAGGCCCCAGGGAGAGAGAGAAAGCCTAGAGAGTCTGATGGCCTAGAGCTGATATTGGAAGAAGCTGGGGCCACAAGCCTTAAGAGGAAGAGGAAAGCTGAACGTCAGCAGCCATCTTGCTCCAACATGTGGCAACAGACTTTGGTGATTTATGCTTTATGGCTTAGTAAACTGTAAGCTTCTTTCCCGAATAAATACCCTTTATAAAAACCAACAGATTTCTGGTATTTTGAATCAGTACCCCTTTGGCTGACTAATACACCATTTAAGAGAGGACAGATCTACATTTCCTTCTTTAACTTAATTTTATTAGACATGAACTTACAACTTTCATCATCTTAAAGATTTAATATATATAATGTTAATTTATTTAATTGGTATCCTGTAAGCCCAGAGAGATTACATCCAAGGTAAATAAAATTGAAACTATTATAGTTTATGCAAGGAATGTTTTTTTCCTTCCTGTAGAGGAGTCTAAAACTTCTTTTCTTTAATAAAATTCTAAAACTGTGAGTAATCTTAAAAGCATATGTCTGCTAGATTCTGGAATATATTATAATTGTTTAGTTTGTTTTAGTTATAATTTAGAAAAGATCTTTCCATAGCTTTCAAAGACGTTTCCTTTGCTTACCTAGTCCCTCCCCCATAGCTCTTGCAAAGAGAAGACCCTGGGGACTGGGTAGGTCAAAGAGCTTAGGAAAATCTTTTTCCCATTCCCAATAGTTTCTATATTCAGATTTCTATATGACTTTTCCATCCTGCTTAGCCTAATTTGGGCTCCAGGAATATTCTTTCATATATAAGCACATATTTAATTTTTATCAATTTGAATGAAGCTCTTTTAAGAATTTTCATTTATTAGTTTGATATTACCATCCTGATGTGTGAAGATATACACTAACAAATAGGCAGGCACAAATAGAGGGTTAGACACAGAAACACATGACTCACTAATGTTGCTTATAATTTTCATAACAAATTAAGTTTAACTGTACAACATTTAAAAGATCTCTTTGAAGGCTATTTGTAATTGCTCTAATATTCACTGTGATCATGCAGTTTTGCACAAGAATTTTGTTCCTTTTAATTATTGGCTTATAACCAAATTGCTTCCAATGCTTTAAAATCTAATTTACAACATTTTCCATTACTTCAGAGCTTTGCTTATTTCCCATTTTGACTTTTACAGACCTTGGATGAGCAAGACTAATTCCATTTTATACTCACTAAGGCCATTGAAGTGTCAGGGAAACCTGGTTTTTCTCATGACTTGCTGCTTTTAGGAACATCAACACTTGAGGTGGGAGGGTCCCCTCCCCAGTCCTTGGCTGCTGGACTGGGAGAGTGGAGGTCCAACCCTGAGGGTTAAGAATTCCACCAGGCAACAATCTAGTCCACACGTGGAGTCATGAGAGAAAACAAGGTCACTAATACCAGTGGAAGGACAGGAGACAAGGGGTCTTAATTTTGCCCTCCCCTTAGCCATGGGGGCAGAAGTTGTCATGAAACAGCCATAAGCAAATGCAGGGGGTGAGGCTAGACCTGAAGTAACCATAAACAAAGGCAAACTCTGTTTAGAATTATCACAAATGCTGAAGTCTAAGGGCGAGGTGAAGCTAGTAAGCTAGTCACAGAATAACCAGAATCAAAGGTATGTTTAGTTTAAATTACCATTACTGTAGTAAGCAAGGGTGTGGTTAGACCTGAAGTAACCATAAACCAGGGGTTCTTAACAAAGGGTCTGTAAGCTTGAATTAAAATTCAAAAAAAACATTATTCTTGTGGGGATGTGTTGGTTCCGGTGTGATATAGTTATTAAATAATACACAGTATAGTGTGGACTTAGTAAGGGGTCCATGGTTTTTACCAGACTGACAAAGGGGTCCATGGAACAAAAAAGGTTAACAACCTCTGCCATAATCAATGGTAAATTAGTCTAAGATTACCATCACAGTTGTAGGTCCTAGGCTAAATCCACCCAGTTATGGCAATTTCAGATATTATGCTTCTGCTGTTTTGTAATATAAAGGCATCTACATAATGATCTTAACTTTTAGTTAGTTTCTAGTAAGTTTTTACTATGAACAAATTGGGCACTTTTGTTTATTAACTAAACAACTAAAACTATTTTATCAATAAAAAGTTTGCTGCATTTTTCTTTTCCAGCAGTTGAATTAATTGCATATGATTTCTTTTATACATCAAATTCATTTGCAAGATAGTATTGACTTTTAAAGACTCGTTTTTAGGTTACTATCCAATTGGTAACAAGCGAAACTTAAATTTGATTTACAAATTCCTAGGCATGAGTAGACTAATAAAGTGAAAGCAAGCACAGATTAGAACAAAAGAGAAATTTACACACTTACCTTAGCTAGGGAAAGACCTGCCTTTAGAGTCACCCAAACACTAAGTCCCAGTGTCCATCCACAGTAGAAACCTCATGCAGGACCCTTCAGATTTGTTCCTCCAGGAAAATTCCTAGGCAGCTGCTAAGTATGGAGATAAGGGGTATAGAGATGCCCTGGCCCTAACAACACATGATTTGGGGCTGCTTTAGGGGCTACATCCCATTAGTTATCTCCTAGCAAGGGGTAAAGTCCTGTGAAGAGTTTTTTCTGCTAGAAAGGTTAGAGAATAGGCAAGGAGCGCTTGGAAGGGCTAGGGACATTTTAATCTTAATTGATAGCATATGAAGAGATTCCTTATTCAACAGGGGAGAGGTTTAGTAAATGGCCTAGATCATGACTCCCCATTCACTCCCCTTATTAAGCACAACCAAGGTTAGAGAGATCTGGAGTGCAGGTTAGAACCCAGTAACTGGTTCCCATGTTAATTAAGAAATTAACAATCTTACCTGCCACAAAAAAAGGGTCACCCAAGGCCTCCTGGTTAATGGTTCGTGCATGGCTTCAGGCCTCTTCCATTCTCCCTTGGGGCAAGGCCCCAGGAGTCCACATGGTGAGACAAGTTGGGGCCAGGTTCCTACTCACATGCAGCCTAGATTCGGGTAACCCTGAGGTGACCAGTGCCTTTAACGGTGGCAGTTAAAAAGTGAGCCTGTCCTGGACCCTGCACCTACCCTTCCTTACCTTCTCCATCTTGGCAGCATGGTCTCAACTGTTGAAAACTGAGAAGGCTATTTCTGAAAGGGAGTTAATTAAAGTATGAGGGCCTAGGGAAAGTTTCTGCAGTTTTCTATGGATATCTGAGGCAGAGTGGTGATCCTAGGAGGATCTGTCTTTCTCTAGAGTTAGGATCTACCAAGGTGGTATTTTTATTGCCTCTACCAGCTTTCTTTGAAATAAGGCTGGGTTTCTAGGTTCTGCCTCTGAGTAATTTCCCTGAGTTTATTTAAAATTGACTGGTTTGGTAGTACATTTCCTCATCCCCTTTAAGGAGGCATGACCATGTGGTCATAGCCTTCAGATCTGTCTGTCCTCTCCTGTCTTACACAGGTTTAACAGAATTCAGTGTCCCATACAGAGCCCACTCTCAACCATACTATGGCCATGTGGTATAGCAGGAAAAGATTAGCCTCTTTCTTTTTAGACTATCAGTAGACACATTGTCCCAATTAGAAGCCACCCATTACCCTAGGGAAGGATAAACGCATTCGTCAGTCTTGGCAGCATCACACCGCTAGACCTGGTTGAACGGATTGCTCACTGAGCCAGTGTCCTGGAGGTCAGGAGACCTGCTAGCTGCCCACACATTCTGGGGATCAGAAGACTTATGCTGCTAGGCATCCCCAGAGACTTAGAGGTCTTGGGAAATTTCTGGGTCCGCTTCCCAGACCTTAGTTCCCAGACCAGGCTTTACCACTAGGAAAGGGACAGACTAGGGACCTTTCTTTCGCCTACTTTGCAGAGGTCTTAGGAGATAGCCATGAGCAAGCTCATCTCATGGCCACTCCCAGGGTCTGAGTTCTGCATTTAAACCTAACATCAAAAGGCAGTTAAAGGAGAGAGGGGCAAGATGGCATCAGTTTAGGAGGGCACTCACTGATTCACTCTCTGATGATTGGGGACAGGGTCCTGCCCAGGGTGTCTGTGCTGGGGGCACATGGAGCAAGAACCTTGGGGACATTGATCTGGAGAGAGCTGGATGGCAAGGTGGATTGCTCGGGAGAGATTTGTGAGTTTATTCCTTGCCTGTGGTGGTTGACACAGACAGCTGAGGCC
Source organism: Cabassous unicinctus (assembly GCA_029593785.1). Classification (NCBI taxonomy): domain Eukaryota; kingdom Metazoa; phylum Chordata; class Mammalia; order Cingulata; family Chlamyphoridae; genus Cabassous; species Cabassous unicinctus. The sequence goes on from JAQZBX010025485.1 coordinate 26,480, forward strand.
CACTGTAGCCACTGGCCAATTTAATGTAATTATGAATTACAAAAATATAATTGGATCATGCTTGTAAACTGATCTGTTAATCTGGGCATTATTAAGTTATGATTAGGGCATTGACTGGGCCATGACAGTAGGGTGTTGAGCCCCATCCCTTGGTGGGTGGAGGAATCAGATATAAAAGGCAAGGCAAAGGACAGAGGAAACAGTTTTTGAGAAGCATATTGATATTGGAGAGAAGGTCCTAGGAGAAGAGAAGGGAGCCGTTCACCTGATCATCTACAGCTGACCTTGTAGAGGAAACAGAGCTAAGCCTGGAGAGAAATGCAGCCCCGGGAAGAGAGGAACCCAAGAAGCCTGAACCCTGGCAAACATCGGCAGCTGTCTTGCTCCAACACGTGGCAATGGACTTTGGTGAGAGAAGAAACTTATGCTTTCTGGCCTGGTAACTGTGGACTTCTACCCCAAATAAATACCCTTTATAAAGACCAACCCATTTTTGGTATTTCACATTAGCACCCCTTCGGCTGACTAATACAGAATTTGGTACCGAGGAGTGGGGAAGCGCTTTTGTAATTACCAAAATGTTGGAACGGTTTTATAAATGGGTAAGGGATATTTTTTGGAGGAATTGTGAAATGCTTGATGGAAAAGGCCTAGATCACTTTGAAGAGACTGTTGATAGTAATATGGAAGTTAAAGAGACTTTCTATGATGCCTTAGAAGTAAATAATGAAACTATTATTGGAAACTGGAGGAAAGGCGATCCATGTTTTAAAGTTGCAGAGAACTTAGCAAGATTAACTCCTGGTGTTATATGGAAGACAGAATTTGAAAATGGCGAACCAGAGCATTTAGCTGAAGAACTTTCCAAGGTAAACTCAGAGAATGTGGCTTGACTTCTCCTTGCAGCTTATAGCAAAATACTAGATGAGCGAAATACACTAAGGACTGAACTTTTGGGCACAATGAAAACAGAAACTGATTTCAGAACTTCCAAGTTTCTGGAAATCAAATTCCTAGATGAAAATGCCCTATTTGAAGACTCTACTAAACTTGGAACTTGTAAATCAGAATTGAAGATGCAGTTATCTTGGAAAGACTTGTGGAAAGTTTTACTGTCTGATGGCTTGGACCCCTGCTTCCTGCATACTAAACCAACAAAGTTTTTGAGAGAGCTGTATGAACAAAATCACTGACAGCTTGGACAAAAGAGGACATGGAAAGGAGATATTGAAGGAGAATCAGCTTTAAGAAGAAAACCGTGGAAGCAGAGATCTGGAATTAAGACATCTCCTTGGGCCAAGAGAGGAGCCCCACCCATGTGTACAGAGAGGGTGAGTTTTCCCCAGCAGTTGAAGAGGGTGGATGTCCCCACCCGATGTTCTGGGAGATTTTTGCCATCCCAGGGTGCAGAGAGGGTGGAGCACATTCCTCAAAGATTAGGGCAGTTAGGGTCAATAACCCATTGCTCTGAGAGGGGTGTACCTGTCCCCCATGGATTAGAGAAGGCCAGGTGGTCAACCCATTGCTCTGAGAGGGTTGAACCTGTATGCCAAAGGTTAGGGAAGGCCAGGTGGTCAACTTGTTGCTCTGAGAAGGTTGAACCTGTATGCCAAAGTTTAGGGGGAATGTTGTCTTCACCTCACTGTACTAGGCAGGCTAAGACTCTAACCCAAAGATTGGATAAGGTGTGGCAATCACCCCAACACTCTTGGAGGGTGAGGTCTGGAGCTTGGTCTACACCCAGATGCTTGATAAGGGTGGAACCAAGAAAGTGGCCATTGGGCAAGCCTGTGGAAAGGGTGGGTTCCCATGTGGCCCCAAGGAGAAGAAACCATCATCTTAAGAATGACTCTCAGACTTTGAAATCAAATGGAGGATGCCCTGCAGTTTTACTGAACTGTAAAGGATCTATGACTCATGTTTAACATACCAATATCTTCTTAGGATAATGAAAATGTTTATGCTTTGTCTTTCCATTTGTGTATTGGAAGCAGTTAAATGGTTTTGTAAGTTTCAGAGGTCTATAGCAGATGGGACTTTGCCTCAAGATGAACTGTATTTCTTTAAAATGATTATGATATGATTTTGTAGTTGAATTGTTACTGATTTAAGGTTTTTTGAATATTGTAATGTATTTCTGGAATTCAGAGGGTGGAGTGTAGCCATTGGCCAATTTGATGTAATTATGGATTCCAAAAATGTAATTGGATCATGCTTGTAAACTGATCTGTTAATCTGGGCATTATTAAGTTATGATTAGGGCATTGACTGGGCCATGTCAGTAGGGTGTTGAGCCCCATCCCTTGGTGGGTGGGGGAATCAGATATAAAAGGCAAGGCAAAGGACAGAGGAAGCAGTTTTTGAGAAGCATATTGATATTGGAGAGAAGGCCCTAGGAGAAGAGAAGCGAGCCGTTCACCTGATCATCTACAGCTGACCTTGTGGAGGAAACGAGATAAGCCTGGAGGGAAACGCAGCCCTGGGAAGAGAGGAACCCAAGAAGCCTGAACCCTGGCAAACGTCAACAGCTGTCTTGCTCCAACACGTGGCAATGGAATTTGGTGAGAGAAGAAACTTACGCTTTCTAGCCTGGTAACTGTGGACTTCTAACCAAATAAATACCCTTTATAAAGACCAACCCATTTTTGGTATTTCACATGAGCACCCCTTTGGCTGACTAATACACCCACCCTCAGGGAAAAAGGATGGTTTGAGCAACGACTCCTGCCGGCAACCTGGTGAGAGGGAACATTCTCCGAGAGTGGGAGGGTTCTGGTGGAAGGTTGAGAAGAGTTTCCTTTCTGTGGATTTGGCTGCCTGGAACCCCTTGCAGCTTTAGGGAACAAAATAGCTGGCTTGAAGTGGCACCAAGCTGAGGGGAGTGGCGAATCTGCTGAGGAAAATTGATTTTCCTAGCTGCCCAGGGATAAGCCCCAACTCCCACCAGCAACCCAGTGAAAGGGAGCTTTCTCTGAGAGTGGGAGGGTTCTAACAGAAGGTGGAGAGGGGTTTCCTTTCTGGAGATTTGGCTGCCTGGA
>JAQZBX010025486.1:0-29505 GCA_029593785.1 Cabassous unicinctus
TGAGGAGCTGTGGGTGCTCACTGAGGAGCTGTGGGTGCTCTGAGGAGCTGTGGGTGCTCACTGAGGAGCTGTGGGTGCTCACTGAGGAGCTGTGGGTGCTCTGAGGAGCTGTGGGTGCTCACTGAGGAGCTGTGGGTGCTCTCAGGAGCTGTGGGGCACTGCTGTGTTAATGGCTGCCTGGGGTCCATGCAGCTGCCCCGTGGAGGCTGCTGCTCCCCAGGCCCCTGGCCATAGGTTCCAGTCCACAAAGGAGGGGTCCTCTAGGTCCCCACAATCTGCTCAACGAATCCCTACCTGAGTCCCAGTGCCAGGACCCCCCTGCGCAGTCTCGGGGGCTTGCCCTCCTGCAGTTCTCTGGACCCCTCTCTGCCCAGGCCGTGTCCTCTGAAAGGCAGGAGGGCACTGACCAGGCTTCGCCCCAGGGCGGGCGCAGGCTCCAGCCGGGACGACGGGAGTGGGCGCACGGCAGGGCCATCGTGTCCCCAACGCCGGGGCCCAAGAGGAGTCTGGATAGGTGGGCAGTGCCCAGCACAGGATGTCAGCCCCCAGGCACCCCCACCGCTGGCCTGGGCAGCGAGCCCTGTGCCCCCATCACCTGCACAGGCCCACAAGGGAGCTCCTTTCTCCCTTGCTGACCATCCATCCTGTCCTTGGCCTGCTGCCCCCAGGAGCATCTGAGCAGCCCCTGGCAAGGCCCCCACGAGCCGGACCCTCTCCCTCTACCCCTGGCCTGTATGCACGCCCCCACCCGTCCCCATGCCCTCGTGTGCTTCCTGCCTTTGCCCAAGCCGCAAGCTCTTCGCCACCTGGGCCTACCCCTTAGTCCAGGTGCAGTAACAGGTGCTGGCTCCAGGAACCTGCCCGATCCCCCTCCATGGGGGCCCACGCTTCTGGGCTTCGTACCCCCCAAGTCCGCTCAGCCCCACGGTCAGGCCCAGGCCAGGCAGGGCAGGTGTGGGGATGAGCACGTTATTCAGAGGAGCCCGTGCCCCTCCGGCCTTCCCCGGGGCTCCTGCCGAGGCCCGAGCTGCCCCTTCTCCCCTGCAGGTGCAGCCCCGGACCCTTGGCTTCGCCAACACGCAGCCTGAGGGGCCCACGCGCCACGCTGCTGTGCCACGGTACAGAGCCCTCCCCAGCAGGTAGCCTCCCACCCCTCGGCCTGGCCGCTTCCTCCTCGTCCTGTGAGGTGCAGGCAATGGCTCTGGAAGCCCCCCCAGACGTTTGCTCGAGTGCCTTCCTGCAGCTTGAGAAAAGGAGGGAGCCAGCCTCTCGCCCCAACACCCCAGACGTGCCGCCCAGAGGGGGTGGTGCCGATGCCACCAGACACGGCCCTGATGCCTGCTGGCCGCCAGCTGCCCGGGGCCACTGGCCCGGCTGTCCTGGCTCACCTGGCCTTCGGGGTGGTGGCTGTTCCTGGCCGTTACCTGCCAGCCCCAGACAGGCCCTGGCACCTCTGGCCTCTGCAAAAGCTCGGAGGAGGGTCTGTGGGGGTGGGGAGGGCACAAAGGCCCCATAACCGGCCCTCCCTCCTGCACCCTCTGTCTGTCAGCACCATCCTGGGCAATGCCTAGTCACCTGACCAGGTGCTGCTGCTGCCGCCGCCGCCGCAATGGGGAAACTGAGGCTCGGTGGTGGCCGTGCCTACAGCCCCAGCTGAGCCAGTGGAGCTGGGGTCCAGCGCCCGGCTTCCTGTTCAAGCCGCGCCCCATCCTCTCCCCTGCTCTCTGCCTCTTGCTTTCAGGGTCTCCCTGTCCCTCTTCTCAGGGGTCATGCACAGGCCCCCACAGGGCTGCCAGGGGCTGCTGTGCAGACTTGCCCCTCAATTCCTGGCTGTAGCCCCCCGGCTCAGCTCCTCCTGTGCCCAGGTGGCTCCCACCACTCTGTCCTCGCAGGCACCAGGCCTGGGGCAGCCGCCAGTCAACCACGGTGCCTCCCAGCCTGGGCGCTGGAGGCCGAGCTCCAGGGGGGGCACGGCCAGGACCCGGCAGGTGCGGGGCAGCAGCTCTGACAGGTGCGCAGGCGCCGCTGGGGCCAGCTCCTGGGGGTGTGGCGGCTCCTGTCATGTCCATGTCGGCCGGCGCCTCGGCCTTGGCACATTTCCTTTCTTTTTGTTTTTTTAGAGATTTATTTATTTCTTTAATCCTTCTCCCTGCCCCCCGCTGCCTGCTCTCGGTGTCCGTTCGCTGTGTGTTCTACTGTGTCTGCTTGTCTTCTCTTTAGGCGGCACCGGGAACCGATCCTGGGACCTTCCGGAGTGGAGGGAGGCGCTCAACGTCATGCGCCACCTCAGCTCCCTGGTCTGCTGCGTCTCTCATTGTCTCTCCTCTGTGTCTCTTTTTGTTGCGTCATCTTGCTGCGTGCGCAGGCGGGCTCGCCTTCACCAGGGGGCCCTGGGAATGGAACCCTGGTGGACGGGAGCCCAGTCGCTCGAGCCACAGCCGCCTCCCTTGTTTGGTTTGTAGCTTTAATTTTGGACCCTGATGCCTTTGCTTGGCACTTGTCTCCACATTCCCTGCCCACAGCTACGACCCCCGTGAGCTCCCTGGCCGCCCTGCCGGCATTGCAGGCTGTCGGCCCCACACAGGCAGAGGCGGTCAGCGGCCGCCTAGCCTGGCCCTCACGTCCCCACAGTGCCTTGGTCTCTGGCAGCCAGAGTCCTGCACCTGCAGCTGTCCCCGGCCTCCCCCTACCTGGGCTCTGTGGGGCAGGGCCCGGCTCTGATGGGCAGCTGTGCCCAGTGGGCAGCACAAGCTGGCAGGGAGGGCAGGTGGGGAGGGGGGAGGCCTCCCTGGAGACCCTGGGGGCAGGGGGGCACATTCGCCAGACCCAGCAGTTTGCGCTGAGGACCTGGTACGCACCTGGCCCGTGTGAGCCCGTGCATACCAGCCCACATGCCATGTGTGCTCATGTGTGCCTGTGTGTGCCCGGCCCGTGCCCTGGGCAGTGGGCAGAGGAGGTGCAGTGGGGCGCCCTTCATGGGGAGCCTCTTGCATGAGCTTGTTCAGGGCAGTACGGAGTCAGTGGGGCGACACAGCGCCCCTTCCTCACTGGGTGTCCTCACCTCTCAGGCCTCGCTCTCTTGTCTGCCAAGTGGGAGCAACAGCAGCGCTCACCTCACCACAGGGTCGCTGTGAGGTCCCTGGAGAGGACGTGCTCCTCAGAGCAGTGCCTGGCGTGCAGGGCGCACGAGCTCCTACTACCGTCCCTTCTGTGGCTTCTGAATCACCCTGGAAGGCCTCGTTCAGGGTGGCAAAAGGGAAAGGGGCAGGTACCAAAGCAGAACAGGAAGACTTCAGAGAAGTGGTGATGCCGGCACAGGGTTTTGAAGAGTGAATAGGAGTTTGCCTGTAAATTCCAGGGCAAAGTCTAGGCCACCTCCTAGGCTTTTCTCAGCAAGACTTTACCAAACCCTAGTCTCAGGGCCACCGAGGATGCAGGGAGGACACTGCCCAGTGACCCAGTGACCTCTAGCCCCACGGATAGCAATTCCCAGTCGGGTGGAGGTGGCAGATCTGGGCTCAGCCGTGCCGATGGCCCACACCCCCCTTGCTGCCTGCTCCCAGCTACTCTTTGGGCTCAGGGGCTGTGCCGGGCTCTCACCCTCCCGGCCGCCTTCAGACCCGCTGCCAGGAGGGAAGCAGGCTCGAGGCTTGGCCGGGCCAGGGGGTCTGCTCAGGGGGCCAGAGTCCCAAGCCATCCAGCCTGCATGTTTACGCCCAGGTTTCTTATGAAACGTGGCCACGTCGGCTGGGAGATCGTCGTTGCTGTGCCCGTCTGTGCCCTGGGGGTGTTGCAGTCTCTGCTTTCTCTGTCCCCCACCCCCACCTGCTCTGTCTCCCTGTATGTCGTCGTCCTTCAGTCTCCCTGGGCCTCCCTGTTCCCGCCCCTCTCTTCCTCGGTTTCCCCCTCACCACGATTTGTCCCAGCCCAGCCCCGGATCTGGAGCTCTCTGTGGGCCTCAGGCCTGGGGGAGCTGACGCGGGGTTGAGAGGGGGCCGCGCCTCAACGCCCCCACCTGGGAGCCAGCCCGGCCCCCGTGAGCGCCCCTCGGCGTGGCTGCGCGCCTGGGCCGCCCGCCCGCAGTATTGATGGCCCGTCAGGGCTGCCCTGATTCCTGCGCTTTCAGTTAAAAGGTTTCTGTTGTCGTAGCTTGTGCAGTTGCTCTGTTGCTATGGAAACGTGACATCAAAATGACGTTTCCCGTTTAAAAGCTTTTAACTAAATTCCTGCCTGTCAGATGTGGGCCCCATTTTGAGCGCGGCTGCCTTCGAGCCGGCGCGGCCGCCCATGGTGCGCGGAGCCCGGCGGCCGCCCCGGGCCGCGGCTGAGCAGCCCTTTTAACCCCGCGGGCGCCTCGCCATGGCCGCGGCCGAGGTGCCCGGCTACCTGCTGTCTCCGCAGGCGGAGAAGCACCGGCGGGCCCGCAACTGGACCGACGCCGAGATGCGCGGCCTCATGCTGGTCTGGGAGGAGTTCTTCGACGAGCTCAAGCAGACCAAGCGCAACGCCAGGGTCTACGAGAAGATGGCCAGCAAGCTGTTCGAGATGACCGGCGAGCGCCGGCTGGGCGAGGAGATCAAGATCAAGATCACCAACATGACCTTCCAGTACAGGTAGGCGGCCTGCCGGGCGCCCCCGCGAGCGCTGGCTCAGGGAGGGGTGCGGTCCCAGGAAGGGCCGGCCGCCACCCGTCCACCTGTCACCTACGGGCAGGGCCCAGGTGGTGCAGGGGCCTCGCACCTGGCGGTGGGGAAACCGATGCCCAGAGAGGCAGGGAACTGGGCCCGGGGCTGGGCCTGGACGGCCCCGAGAGCTAAGCCTGGCGTCACCCTCCCCACAACGGCACGTGGAGGGGTGGGTGCCACCCACAGGCTGCCCTCCCAGCCCAAACCCCAACCTCCCCCCGCGGCCTGGAGACGGCAGGCTCAGGGGCCCCCCACCACAGCCCCCAGGCTCAGTCCTGGCCTTGGGGCCACACTGGACAGGTGGGGAGGCCGAGGCCAGAAGCCAGGGGAGCTGGCTTCCAGGCCACGGGGCCCTGCTGTCAGCAGCACTGACTCGACTGCGTGGCCCGAAGCAGGAGGCTGAAGCCCAGCCCCGAGCCAAGGCCCGTTCCCGACCCCCCAGCCCTAGGGACGCACACGGGGCCCAGCCCCGTCCAGGCAGCGCCAGTGGGGTAGGCGGGGTGGGGGCGGCTCAGGGCCGCCTCGCCAGCCTCCCCTTGGACTCGGTAATTCCCAGGAGAGGCCTTCCCGTGCCTGGAGTCTGGGTGCGTTATCCATTATTTATCCTGAAAGCTGCTTTGAGCCTCGGGAGGAATTTTGTTTCCATTCCCAGAGGCGGGGGTACAGCTGAGCGAGGGTCCGGGACCACTTCAGGTGTCTGCACTGCAGCAGCTGCTGTCCAGCAGCGGGACAAGGGCAGCACGTGAGCACCGCACTTCACAGTTTAGGAAGCCCCGCGCCCTGGCACCTCCCAGCTCCCACTGTTAGCCCTTGTTCACGAATGGGGAAACCGAGGCACAGAGAGGCAGGGGGGCTTGCCTACGGCTGCACAGTCCTGCACGGGAGGTCCTTGGGCTGGTGGGCATGGCACAGGCTTCTCATCGCTCTGTGGGAGCACTTCCTACTGTCAGGTTCTGCAGAGCATGGGTTGTTGGAAAACCACTGGGGGCCTGGTGCCTCGGTGCCGCTGGGGAGAAGCCGAGGCTGGGGGCCGGCCTGCAGGCCCCACAGTGGGCCGTGAGGCCTCACTGCCTGCCTCTTCCCAGGGCTGCGCAGGAGAGGGCAGCAGAGCTGTCCCACGGGGCGCCCTTACCCTCTCTGGGCCTGGTCGTCCCCAGCTGCCCCAGCGCCCCCAGGCGGGTCCCCAGTGCATCTCGTGGTCGGGACCCAGAGCCTCCCACCCAGGCCCTTTCCTGCGGGGCCCGTGCCCGGCACGGCCTGGGTGCCTGCGGTCACTCTGCCTGGTGGACAGGCCCTGGGGTCCTTGCCACCAGCCCTTGCTGGCACTCTGGGCAGCAGCCCCTCCTCACTGTTTGCTGGGGGGCCTGGGCCAAGGGCCTGCTGGGAGACACAAGGGGCGGCACGGCCACAGGGACCCCCAGGACTCTGTACCTCGAAGTCCTCCCCGAAGCAGGCGAGGGCGTTGCGCAGGAACATGGGGGCGTGCAGGCTGAGGCTGGGGGTCTGAGCCCACATGACAGACAGGCTCAAGGGCAGGCTGGCTTGTCAAGAGGGGTGGGGCGGTGTGTGCAGAGCCCTGGCTGGGGCGGGGTGGGGCGGGGTGGGGTTCCTATTAAACTCTCCCTGCAGCCGGGGCAGGGGGGCTTACTTTGATTATTGCCCTTTTACTGTGAAAACTGAGGCTCAGAGAAGCTCATGAACTTGCCCAAGGCCACACAGCAAAGTGGTGGAGACGAGACACAGACTCAGATTTCCTGGACGCTAAAGCCAGTGCTTTCTCTCCCCCAAGGATCTTTAGAAAATACGCTTACTCTATGGTCATATTTTTATTATATTTGCCTTATGTTACATATTCTATGACATTTTATGATCACTGTTTAACCTATTAAAAAGGCAGAATTTGTGCACTGCAGAGAGCTCAGAAATGCAGATAAGCAAAGAGAAAACAGGGTGACTTCTCCCCAAGAGCCCCACTGCCTACAGATAACCTCGCTAGCTTCGGGGTCTCTGCATCCCGCCTTCCGTTTCAGCGTCTCCGGTGGCTGAGGCCCCGAAGCCAACTTTTTTCTCAGTGCAGTGCCATGTCGGCCCTGGAGCCTGGCCGGTCTTTCTGGGAGGGCTGGTGCTGGCCGAGAGAGCAGCAGGCAGTGCCAGGCTGACCCCAGGCCCTGGAGCCCACGTATAACCCCTGCCAAGGGGCCAGCAGCTCTCTTCTCACCCTCGGCTTTTGTGTCTCTCCTTGCAGGAAATTAAAATGCATGACAGATAGCGAATCCGTCCCGCCCGACTGGCCCTATTACCTAGCCATTGATAGAATTCTGGGAAAGGTCCCCGAGGCGTGTGACGGGAAACTGCCGGACAGCCAGCAGCCGGTGCCCTCCACGTCCCAGACCGAGGCATCCCTGTCGCCGTCTGCTAAGTCCGCCCCTCTGTACTTACCGTATAACCAGTTCTCCTACGAAGGCCGCTACGAGGACGACCACTCCGACAGCTCCTCCAGCTTACTGTCCCTTAAGCTCAGGTAGGGTCTGCCTGTCTTCCCTCTCCAGCCCGGGGCCGCGGCGGCGGGCGGGGTGGGGGCCTGCCCCCGTTCCCGGCAGGCTGCGTGCCTCCAGGAGTCAGGGTGGGCTTTAGTGTCTGGCTCCATCACTTCTCAGCTGTGCGGAAAGTTCCGTGAACTCTCTGGGCCTCAGTCTCCTCCCCTGTGATGTGGGCACAAGCCTGGGCTGCTGGGACATGGCAGGGGAGAACAGCAGGCTGCTCCGGCACGGGACCGAGCTCCCCTCCTTGAGTGCACGCTCCCTGGCCTGCCTGCCCCTCAGCCTCCGGCCTCCAGGTGCCCCCCTGTCCCCCAGCAGACCAGCACTGGGGTCTCCCACTCCCCGCTGGTTCTCTCAGCACTGGGGAGGGGGCGTTGAACTGTGCCCGGGCCCCTCCGCCATCCATTGTCCACTTCACCCCAGGCCTGTCCAGGCCCCACAGACAGGCAGCCATTGTTGTGTGGCAGCAGGGAGCCCAGAGAAGGCACTTCCCAGGAGAGGGCATTTGGGGTGGGCTTCCGAGGGTGAATAGGAGTTGGCCAGCTGGAGACGAGAGCAGGAAAATGTGCAGTTGAGTCACAGCCTTGGCTCCCTGACCACTTTGTATCGGCCTCACCCACCTGTGCCTCGGTTTCCAGGTCTGTCAGATGGGAGATGGGGCACCTGTGAGGTGGCGCCCTCCAGTGCCGCCCGCCGGCCGTGATGTGGGGGCTGCAGCTTGAGTAATCCAGGCCCACTTCCCAAGACTCCTGCCGCAAATGCCTCTGCTGGCAGGAAGACCGAATGCGCAGGGGGCTGGGTTTCTGCACTTGTGCCCGGGGCCTTGCACAGGGGGCTGCAGGAGCCACTCTGCTCGGGAGCTCAAGGCCTGGGGCTCGGGGTCAGGCAGGCGCTGGCGCAGCCTCCACCGCCCTGTGGGATGATGCAGGCCCTCGCCAGCCAGTGGGGACAGAGTGCCTAGAGGCCCCAGGGAGGAGCCCAGGCCTCCTGCAGGCCCCTATTCAAGGGGTGACCTGTCCTTCTGCCGGCAGCAGGGCATGGTGGCCTTGTGGGCCTCAGTTTCCCTTCCTGCTCCAGGTTGGAATCTGGCTTCCTTGTGGGAACACATGACCCAGGCCTCCCTCCCAGCCGCTCCCTGGGTCACTGGGTGGGGGACTCCCTTGGGACAGGGTGTGTCCCCGGGGTTGCCCATCCTCCGCCCCTCACCTGGCAGGTTTGGCTCGTCCTGCGACCTGGTGCTCTGGGGTCGTGTGCTGGTCTCAGAGCTGGAGTGCCTGGGGTCTCCGTGCTCTCCTACCGTCTCGGGTATATGGCACCTCCCCCCGCCCTGGCCTGAGAGACTGAGGTTGTGACTTACCTCCCAAGAGCCTCAGTTTCCCCGTTTGCCCAGTGGGAGGCCAGGAGTGTCAGATGGGCCCCCCTCACCCATTCCGTGAGCCCCAGCCTATTCGCCTCGCCCCCCCCATGCCGTCCTTGCGTCCCTCCTGCATCCTCGGGCGCCCCACGCGTACTCCCCCACCCCTGCGCCGTCCTGCACCCCCGCCCACCCTCCTGCCCCGACGTGCCCTCACACGCCCTCACACCCCCGTGTGCCGTTCCAGGTCGGAGGAGCGGCCGGTGAAGAAGCGCAAGCTGCAGAGCTGCCACTTCCAGAAGAAGAAGCTGCGGCTGCTGGAGGCCATGCTGGAGGAGCAGCGCAAGCTGAGCCGCGCCATGGAGGAGACGTGCCGCGAGGTGCGCCGCGTGCTGGACCAGCAGAACCTGCTGCAGGTGCAGAGCCTGCAGCTGCAGGAGCGCATGATGAGCCTGCTCGAGAAGCTCATTGCCAAGTCCAACGCCTAGGCCCGGCGCGGCCGCGGGGACTCGGCACGGCCCGCGGGGTCCAGCTTCTCGGGCCCAGCCCCGGCCAGGAGGTGTCCCAGAGAGAGGGGGCGCCACTCCTGGGCCGTGGCAGTCCTTCGGGGGCCTTTCGGGGATCCCATGGACCCTGGGAACCCCGTCTCCAGCAGTACCCTGGGACTCCATGGCTGCTCCCGGGCAATCCCACGGCAAGAGCGTCGCAGAATCCGCTCTCCAAGGGAGCCGCAGTGGATAATACTTGAAATGGCTTTTGATATTAACTGTGTCGTTTCCTGTCACTGCCTGAGGCCCGGTTCACGTCAGTGGCTTGGCAGGAACTCACAGCTGGGCCCGTTCTGACCACAAGGAGTGGGAATAGGTTCCAGGTGGGCCCGCGCCCTGCAGACCTCTCTTCCAAGGGGGAAACCGTCGCTTCTGCTTCCCAGGTCTGCCTCGTCGGCCCCGAAATGACCTCTGAGAGGGTGCAAACCCCAGAGTGGTCGGCGCTGCCGCGGCCTTTTATGCGTCTCCTTTTGGGGTGTTTGGACAGACTCCTTGGTGATCACACTAATAAAAGAATACCACCTTGCTCTCGTGCACAGCGCCCTTTCATTTTCTAGGCAGGGGGCCTCATGTGAACAAGACAGAGCCCCTGCCCTCAGGCTTCCCTTCCGTGGAGGAACAGTAGCAAGTTGTGATGAGCAAGAAGGGAAGGGGGGCCTGAGGGACGCGGGGGAGCCAGGTGCTCATGGGGCGGGGGCGCAGGGGCCAGGGGGCACCGTGAATGGACTCAGCGGGTACTGGCGCAGAGCTCGAGGGGTGTCCCGGGAGACCAGGTCGAGCAGAGATGCTGAAGCAGCTGCGCGTTTTGTTCTGATTGTCCAGTTTGCTGACCGGAGCCTAGAGTCCACCGTGTCACCACTGTTGGCAGCATTCCTCAGTATAACGTACAGAAACATAGAGGAAAGACTCCAAAACCTAGAGAGTGCCGTGCTGGGGAGCTCTAATCATACACACCCTGTGTGAACCAGTATGCCCCCCGTGAGGGCCAAAACACAGTCCCTTTCCTCATCTGACATAGCTGTTTTATTGATCAGCTGCTGTGTGCCAAGCACTGCTACGGGTGCTGGGGATATAGGAGAGCACAAAGCAGATAAAAATCCCTGTCCTCGTGGAGTCGGCGCTGGGGGTAGGGCTGGGTAGACAATAAACAAAATTGCTAAGTTAGTATTCTGGAAGACAAATGCATTGGGCAGAGATAAAGCAGGCTGGAGGAGAGTCGTGGGGATTGTGTTTTAAGGTGGGAGAGCCCTGTGGGAAGACGGCCAAAAAGGAAGTTCCAGGAATCGGTCCCTCCACCAAAACAGCTATGGAGCTGGCAAGAACGGTCTGAATCAACTATTTTGGGATTCTGGAATCTAGAGGAGCACTGTGCAGCATCAGGGAAGAGCTGAGGAAAAGGCTGGTAAACTGCGGTAAAAACCAGGGAATCTCCCCGTCCCTGCAGCAGGTCCCACCCCCCACCCCGCAGAGACATGGCCCGCAGTGGGGACAGCAGCCCCCGGCTCCTGGGGCAGCTTGCTGGTGCCAGGGTGGGATATAAAGAGCTAGTCCTCCGAAGTCTGAGGGTGTGTGGTGCTTATGATCAGTTACTCCAGGTCCCTGAGGATGACCATTGTTCCAACCCCCCTCAGGCAAAACGGCAGAGGAACCTTAAAGAGTTCTTCTTTATGAACAGTTATATTCCAACAAATTAGAAAGCCTAGATGAAATGGACAAATTCTTAGACACATAGAATTACCTAATCTGATGCAATAAGAAACTGAAAATCTTAACTGACCTATAACAAAGAGATTGAATCAGTAATTTAAAAATCTCCTAACAAAGAGAACTCCAGGACCAGACGGTTTCACAGCTGAATTCTACCAAATATTTAAAGAAGATTTAAGGCCAATCCTTCTCAAACTCTTCCAAAAAATAGATGAGGGATTACTTCCTAACTCATTCTGTGAGACCAGTATTACCCTGATACCAAAGCCAGATGAAACAGTACAAAAAAGCAAAATTACAGACCAATATCCCTTATGAATATAGATGTAAAATCCTCAAGAAAATACTGGAAAACTGAATCCTACAGTATATTGAAAGGATTATAAACCATGATCAAGTGGGGTTTATTCCAGGAATGCAAGGATGGTTCAACATAAGAAAATCAATGTCATACACCACATTAAAAGAATGAATGGAAAAAGACACATGACCATGGCAATACATGCAGAAAAGGCATCTGACAAGCTCCAATACCCTTTCATGTTATAAACCCCCAGGAAACCAGGAATAGAAGAGAATTTTCCCAGCATGATAAAGGGCATTTATGAAAAACCCACAGCAAAAAATCATAATAAATGGTGAAAGCTTTCCCCCTAAGACCAGGAACAAGATAAAATGTCCACTGTCACCACTATTAAATTCAAAAGTGTACTGGAAGTTCTACCAGTGAAATCAGGCAAGAGAAACAAATAAAAGGCATCCAAATTGGACAGGAAGGATTCAAATTTTCCCTATTCGCAGATGACGTGATCCCATATGTAGAAAATCCCAAATGATCCATAATAAAGCTCCTAGCACTAATAAGAGAATTTAGCAAAGTTTCAGGTACAAGAAAACAATTGTAAAGGAATAAAATACCTAAGAATAAATTTATACAAGGAGGTAAAAGACCTATACACTGAAAACTACAAAACGTTGCTGAAAGAAATTAAAGAAGACCTAAATAAATGGAAAAACATCCCTTGTTCATGGATTGAAAGACTTTATATTGTTAAGATATCAGCACTGCCTAAAGTGATCTAAAAATTCAATGCAGTCCCTATCAAAATTCTGGCAAACTATAAAAGCTGATCCTCAAATTCATACAGGATTGCAAGGGGCCCCAAATGGTCAAACAACCCTTAAAAAGAAGATCAAAGTTGAAGGACTCATACTTCCTGATTTCAAATTTTATTTCAAAGCTACAGTATTTAAAGCAATGTGGTTGGGAAGCGGCTATGGCTCAAGTGGCTGGGCTCCCGTTTACCATATGGGAGGCCCTGGGTTCGGTTCCCGGGGCCTCCTGGTGAAGGCAAGCCCACCTGCACGCACAGCAAGATGATGCAACAAAGGGAGACAAGCAGACACAGAAAAACACACAGCAAATGGACACAGTGAGCACAAGCAGCAAGGGGGGATAAATAAATAAAAATAAATCTTTTAAAAAAAAACAACAGTGTGGTACTTTCATAAGGATAGACATATAGACTAATGAAATAGAATTAATAGTCAAGAGATAAATCCAGACATCTACAGCCAATTGATTTTTGGCAATCCATTCAATGAGCAAAGAATTATCTCTCTGACAAATGGTGCTGGAAATTCACATGAAAAGAATGAATGTGGGAAGCGGATGTGGCTCAAGCGATTGGGCTCCCATCTACCATATGGGATGTCCTGGGTTTGTTTCCCGGGGCCTCCTGGTGAAAGCGAGCTGGCCTGTGCAGCGAGCTGGCCCACGCGGCAAGCTGGTGCAACAAAGAGACAAAGAGGAGAGACAAGGAGAGACACAACAAACCAGGGAGCTGAGGTGGCTCAAGCGATTGAGTGCCTCTCTCCCACATGGGAGGTCCCAGGATCAGTTTCCGGTGCCTCCTAAAGAGAAGACAAGAAGAGAAGACAAGCAGACACAGCACTCAGCGAATGGACACAGAGAGCAAGACAGGGGGAATAAATAAAATAAATCTTAAAAAAATAAATAAATAATGAATGTGGACCCCAACCTTTCACCATGTGCAAAAATTAATTCAAAATGGATCAATGACTAATACTATAAAACTCTTATAAGTGAACAAAGGGAAATATCTTCAGGACCTTGTAGTAAACAATGAATGTTTAGACTTTATACCAAAAACACAAGCCACAAAAGAAAAAATGGACCTCATCAAAATAAAGAATTTTGGGAAGTGGATATGGCTCAACCAGTTGGATGCCTGCCTACCACATGGGAGGTCCCAGGTTTGGGTCCCGGTGCCTCCTAAAGAAGACGAGTAGATGCTGCACCCGCCACAATGAGCAGATGCCTAAACGAGCAGATGCCACAAGCCAGCAGACGCCACAGCCCATGGGGAGCGTGTGTGGCTCAGGCCCTTGGGCACCTCCCACGTGGGAGGTCCTGGGTTTAGTTCCGGTGCCTCCTGGAGAAGGCACACGAACAATCATCAGACAGACGAGAGAACCATCTGGGGGCGGGGGGGGATTAAAAAAATAAATAAATCTTTTTAAAAATTTAAAACTTTTGTCCAAGAAAGGGCATGATCAAGAAAGTAAAAAGACGACCTATAGAATAGGAGAAAATATTTGGAAACCGTGTCTGGTAAGACTAAATATGCAAAATATATAATGTACTCCTACAACTCAACAACAAAAATACAAACAACCCCATTAGTAAATAGGCCAAGGATTTGAATAGACATTTCTCCAAAGAAGATATTCCAATGGCCAATAAGTGTATGAGATGCTCAACATCCTTAATCATTCAAGAAATGTAAATTAAGACTACAGGGAGCTACCACTTCACACCCACTAGGATGGCTATTATTTTAAAAGGCGAGGGAGCAGATGTGGCTCAAGCAGACAAGTTGGGTGTCTGCTTCCCACATGGGAGGTCCTGGGTTTGGTTGCCAGTGCCTCCTAAAAACAAAAACAAAGAAGCAAACAAAAAAACAACTCAGGGGAGCCAATGTAGCTTAGTGGTTGAGTGCCAGCTTCCCACTTACGAGGTCCCGGGTTCAATCCTGGCCCTGGTACCTTAAAAAAAAAAAAAAAAAAAGTGAAAAGAACAAGTGTTGGAGAGGATGTGGAGAAATAGGAACACTCGTTCATTGTTGGTAGGAATGTAAGATGGCGCTGCCGCTGTGGGAAACCCTTTGGTGACTCTTCAGAAAGTTAAATGCAGAATTACCATATGACCTGGCAATTCCACTCTTAGGCATATACCTAAAACAATTAAAAGTGGGGACTCGGGCAGGTATTTGTACATGACAGCATTTTCACAAATTAACCCACTTGGACAGGGAATCAATGGCTTCTGCTTGGAGTTACCCAGGACTTCTTTGGGGCCCGGGATTTTTAAACTGGACCTTGTGACCAGGGTCTTCAGTAGGCTTTATTCTAACCAGCCGCCTCCCCTGCTCCCTACACTAACCCGCCTCAACTTTCCCCTTGGAGAGTTTACCTCCTTATTCTTAAAGGGAAGCTGAGGAGCGATGGTCATTCTGTAGATGCTTCCTGCTGGGTTGGGGCGGGAAGGAGCAGAAACATGAGGCATGTTGTCAGAAAGAGGTGAGGACCTCAGGGGAACTGGGAGCAGTTCAGAGGCCTGGGACAGGTCAGGCCCTGCCCTGTGGAGTGGAAGACACTGTGGAGCAGCTGCACTTGGCACTCACCAAAAAAAGGGCATACCGCTCCATGAGCCTCCTGGGAGTTTGGCAGCAACACATCCCACCTCGTGGAGGCATTTTGCTTCCATCCTTTGTCCAAGGGACCCAGCGGAGCTGCAGGGCCAGCGTGCTCAATGTTGCTCAGCTCACTTGGCGCAGGGCTGATGTCTGGAGCCTATGGAGCGAAGCCATGCCATCCTTGGCAAGTTACTCTTCTCTTCAAAAGCAGTTTTTGGCACATGTACCCCTGAGCCTGAGCTTCCGACCTTCACAGGAATTCCGTGAGCTGCTAGCGTCCTTTAGGGAGCCCCTTTCTGCGTCTGCCCCTTTCAGCTCGACTGCACATGCTGCCTCCCACTAAGGGCCCCCCTGGGTGCGAGTGTCCCTTTCTCCCCCACTGGATCTTCTAATCACACAAGCAATAAGAAATGTCTCATTGTTCGCGTGTCGATCTTCGAGTTTGCTCCATGTGTACACAGACAGAATGGCAGAATAGTGTTCCGCCATGTGGAAGCACCACGGTTTAACGCGCCCACCACGGCCAGGTGGCTTGCTTGTTCTAGTCTCTGCTCTGAACAACGGACACTGAGTATCCCCATGTGGACGTGTGCCCACGGCGAGGGTTTTTATACAATAAATTCCCACACGTAGACTTGCTGTCAAAAGGGAAGTGCGTTCAGATTTTTGATCGATATTGTCAAAATGCCTTCTGAAGATGGGCCACCAGTGCCTGCTAGCAATGCCTATGGCACATCCCCACCAGGTCAGCAAAACTGTGACTCTGCCAGTGAAGCGGCCGAGACGGCGCCTCGTCACTTTCGTTTGCAAGAGTGAGGTTCAGCCTATTTTCAGCAATTAAAAGCCGCTGACATCTCTTTTTATGTGCTCTCTGCTCAAGTTCACTTCCTATGGGGTGGTTGTTTTCTCCTTATTGGTTTCTAAGAGCTTTTTATATACTACAAGGTGGGCGCTCTGTGATTTGCATTGCAACTATCCCACCCCCCTTGTAATTCCTTTCGACTTAATTTCTGATTGGAAAAAAGTGCTGTAAACATTTAGTTTGCACACACTTGATGTATCTATCTTCTCGATTCTGCATCTTGCTTAGGAACTTCTCCACTCTGAAATTATTTTTCAAATCCTGTGGGTTTCTCTACTTCTCCTGTATCTTTATAATTGCATTGTTTGAATGTACAAGAGTGAGCTAGAGATGCGCTTTTTCTCCAGAAGCTGCTCAGTTGTTCCTGTGTTGTTTATTGAATAGGCCACCTTCTCTCCACTGATTTGAAACGGCACCTCTGTCATATCTGGATGCACATCTGGGCTTCTCTTCGTTTTCCCTGATCTGCCCTTCAGTCCTGTGTCAGATCCGCTTTGCTTGCCCCGGCGCCGTAACACTTTTTGATCCGGAAAGGCTTGTCCCCACCGCCCCCGCCTTCACCCTCTGCCTTATCACCCCTTTTTCAGAAGCGTCCAGGGCTATATTACATGTTTATGTTTCTATATAAATTTAGAAATAGTTTGTCTATCCCCCTCATTGTCAATAGTTTACATTTTATTATTTAGTTATAGATTAATTTATTTTAAGATGCCTGTGGAACACTGACTTTGTGCAGCAGAGTTCTGAGTGCCGGGGACAAAGTGAGCAAGGTTCCTGAGCTCCGCGAGCTTGCGGCGAAGGCGGGTGGACATCTTTGAAATCCCATCTCCTCATCTCTGTTAGTTTCCTGCAGCTGCTGGAACGAACGGTCACATCTGGTGGCTTAAAACAACGCGCGCGCGCACAGCTCCGGAGGCCAAACCAAGGGGTCCTCAAACCAAGGGGTCCGCGGGGCCGGTCCCATCTGGAGACTCCAGGGAGGCCTTTCCCAGCCTCCAGAGGCCGCCCGCACCCCCGGCAGAGTGGTCCCTTCCGGGCGCTTTGACCTCTGCTGCCCTTGTCACTCCGCCTCCTTGAGTATCGAGTCTCTCCTCCCTCTGTGAGCGCATCGCACCCGGATAACCCAGGGCGAGCTCCCGTCGCAAGATTCCCCTTCATTGCGTCTGCAGAGGCCCCTCTGCCACGTAAGCTGACAGGGTGTCTCAGGGTTTGGGGATTAGGACGTGGCCGCCTGGGGGCCGTTCCCTGCCTGACGACACTTAAGGACACTCTGTTGCTTATTTGTTTTCATTTCCGTTCATGTCGGCTTTTTGTCCACCAGGAGCATTTTAAAGATTTGTTCCTGGGAAGCGGGTGTGGCTCAGTGGATGGAGCCCCCGTTTACCATATGGGAGGCCCGGGTTCGCTTCCCGGCGCCTCCTTGTGAGGGCAGGCCGGCTCGCGCGGTGCCGTGGGCTGATGCGGCAGGACCTCACGGCAAGGGGGAGATAAGCAGACACAGAGAAGACACGCAGCGAATGGACACAGCAGCACAAGCAGCAAGGGGGGGGATAAATAAATAAAATAAATAAATCTTTAAAAAAAAAAAAAGATTTGTTCCTATATTTCTTGTTATGTTCCATCCTTATGTATTTTACCTTCTTTTGCAAATGGCGTATTTTCCCATTGTATTTCCAACTTATAGGGAAAAATGCTGATTTTTGTATATTTATTTGGAATCTTCCACTTTACTGAATTTCCTTATTGTACTAGATTGTCAGATTATTCTTTTTTCTGTGCCTTTTTGGTGTAACATAAATCTGTGAACTTGAAATTTTAATTTTGTGTTAGAATTTCTTTTTGTTGTTTGTTTAACCTTGTCTCAGAATTTATGTAAATACCATTATTCAAAGTTGCCTTAATCCATTTGGAACTCTTAAAAGCAAATTAGGGATTCTTAAAGTGAATTTATTGGGTTTTCTGATCCAAATTTGTTTGGACCAAAAAAAGAGTATGGTACAAAGTATTAAGCATATATTTTTATGTTTACTGAAATGGACTGTGATGACTTTGGATAAAAGGAAAAATTTAATGTTAAAAATATGTTTATTCCAGGTGTAATGCCACATCACATACAAATAATGGTAATGTTATTTTTCTCTCTTCTCTCATTGCATTGGCTAGTATCTATGCCAATGTGAAATAATAGTGATGCTAATGGCACTTGTTGTCTTCTCTCTGATTTTAAAGAGCATGATAAATTCCAAAAAGAAATACTGATTATGTTTGTAAACTGGTCTGTTCCTGTGGGCTACTGATACCCTTAGATTGTATTGGATTCAGAGGTTTCACCTTTACTTGATTAAATTATGACTAGGGCTTTGATTGGGCCGTGTCAGTAGGACGTCAAGTTCCGCCCCCTTGTTGGGCAGGACTCACAGAGAAAATGACAAGGCAGGGGACACAGTTGGAGTTTTTAATGCTGGAGCTCCAGGAAGTAAACACACGAGAAGCAGATACGTGAGGAAGGAGAGAAGGTTCCATTAGATACGGTAGAGGCCCCGGGAAGAGAGACGAGCCATTTGCCTGATAGTTTACAGCTGGTCTTGTGGAGACAACAGAGCAGCTAAGCCTAGAGAGAAATGAGCCCTGGGAGAGAGACAAGACTTACCCCAGCCTACAGCTGAGATTGGAGAAGCTGGGACCACGGAGCCTTAAGAGGAAGAGGGAGGCTGGACTCTTGCAAATGTCAGCAGCCATCTTGTTCAACATGTGGCAACAGACTTTGGTGAAGGAAGTAACTTAGGCTTTATGGCCTGGTAACTGTAAGCTTCTACCCCAAATAATATCCTTTACAAAACCCAACAGGTTTCTGGTACTTGGCATCAGCACCCCTTTGGCTGTCTAATATAGTATCTCATCTTGGGGAAGACTTGTATTTCAGGCAATAGGCAGAGTGGTAATTGACGTCCTTCCACCACCCTAGAAAACACCCTGGAAATGATGGGGGGAAACCAGCACATTATTTCTAAGTTTTGTCTGAGCTCAAGGATTTTTTCAGAGATACAATGAAGACTGAAAATGGGAGTGTGTGAATGGGAGCCTAAGCTGCAGCAGTTCCTGGGCGTGGGGGAGGAGGGGTGGATGTGGAGATGGAAGGAGATGCTGGCACCACTAAAAACTTGGGCATTAATGGCCCTGCGGGATGGGGTCAAGGCCTCAGACCCCCAAGGCAGGGGGTTGGAACTGGACCTCTGCATGGAGGTGCTCCAGGCCTCAAAAGCTGGAGCTGGAGTGGGCAGCGTTCTGGGGCCCTGAGGGCAGGCGAGGGGTCCGCCCTCTACCTGAGCCTCTGGCGCGGCTTCCAGTCTGGTCCCCAAGGACCAGTGCGGCTGCGGGTCCACAGACCCGATCCCGTAACACGGTTGTCTTTCCCCGTCCCAGTCTGTGCTTCTGCAGCGACCGGACCGAAGCATTGTCACGGGAAGAAAACCCGCAGGGGATGCTTTGGACAGAGGGAGAAGTCCTACCCTCCCGCGGCTGGTGGGCGGGAGACCCGTGCAGGTGAAATAACTGTCATTGCAGCACGGCTGCGGTTCTGGGGGCAGACCCCGGGACAGCATGCGCTCGTGCTCTCTCACGTCCCTCTGCTTCCCCGCTGCTGTCCCCAGTGTTGAGATGGAATAGCATTTTATTTCCGGGCTGTTTGGGATGCACGGTCTCTCTTTCCCCCTTGATCTTTGCTTTTACAGGCTTTACTGGGTCGCCGTACCGTTCCTATTTCTCGTGTTGCTGGTAGCATCCTCCCACCCAGTCCGCACCTCCAAGAGGGTTTCAGGCCCTCTCACCTGGGCTGTCAGAGCCCAGAGCCTGAAACAGGCTTTATGGAAGTGCTTTACTGGGGAGCAAGGCTCGGGGGCAGGTACGAGAGCCAAGCCCCGTAGGTGTCCCCGAGGCTCCCCTGCTGCGGGGAGCTGATTGCTCATCCGAGGGGTCGGCAAAGGTGCTTGAAACGGAGGCCTTGAAATGGAGGTTTGCTCCACGGGCCCCCGGAGCAGCTCCCCATAGTATCTCTGAGGCGCTGGCGAGGAAGCCGGGGGCCGGAGGAGGTGAGGGCCGTCCTGAGAAGAGGTGGTGGCGGTCTGCACCCGCGAGAAGCTGGGCGGTGCCCGCCCTGAGCTGACCACTGGGCCGGCGGCTGGAGTAAGAGGCAGGTGAGGCTGCGCAGGCTATTGGGTGCAGTCCCCGCTTGCCGGCTGCAGACCCACCCTTTAAGCCCTGTCCAGCGCCATCTCCGCAGCACCCACTCTGCTGTGCCCCAAGGCGGCGCTACATGTCCACCAGCTCCCCCTCCACTACCCTTCTAACTGCATCCCGCGCACAGCGAGCGTTTGGCTTGTCCCGTTGCTTGCCCGGGGCTCTGAGCACTTACGGTCGTGCCCTGGTGGGTGGCTGGAGTTGCTGCAGTTCTGCTTTCTCGGGGCACGGAGGCACCGAGACGCCCCAGTGGATCCCTGAGGTCACCAGACACAGTTGCTTTTCTTTCGCCCATTGTGCAGCAGCAGCCCCACGTCTGCTTGGAGCCCAGGGCCAGGTACTCCTGTCGACCTGGAAATGCCTTGCTTTGCCTGCTTGCACAGGCATGCGGAGCCTCAGACGACGAGATGACAGCTGCAGCTCCAAGTTCAGCTGAGCCTGGGCCGCTGCAGCCTTGCCCACTGGGAAGGGACTTCTGACCCAGCAGAGCCTAAGGGCTTGAGGGTGGGAGCTCAAGTTCTGCAAGGGGGTCTCGTGGGTGTTGTAATTTAGGGTTCTCTTGTAATAGTTCTGACTCCTGCCTCTCAGGGTGGAAGCAAGAGCCAGTAACGCAGGGACTTGGAACGCCTCACTTCAGGCCTTTTCAGAGCCTGGTTCCTGAGAAGGCAGAGCGCTCGGGATCTGGGGCAGCAGTGGGCCTCAACGAGTGTTCACAGAGCTGCCTATCCTTCTACATCGCTGGTTCTCAACTGTGGCTTTTGTCCCCCAGGGGACATTTGACAACGTCTGAAGACATTTTTGGTTGTCACGACTGGGAGAAAGGGAGTACGCCTGGCATCTGGTGGGCAGCGTCTAGGAATGCAGCTCAACACCCTACGATGCACTGGACAGTCCCCCCACCACAAAGAATTATCCAGCCCAAAACATCAGTAGTGCCAACGTTGATAAACCCTGATCCAGCCATCCGTCATCCATCCATCCATCCATCCATCCATTATTCAACCATCCATCATACATCCATCTAATCATCCATCCATCCATCCACTCTCTATCCATCCTTCATCCATCATCCATCCAAAATCCATTGTCTGTCCATCCATCCATCTATCCATCCATCCATCTAACCATCCATCCATCCATACATACATACATACATACACTCTCTATCCATCCATCCAAAATCCATTGTCTGTCCATCCGTCTATCCATCCATCCATCCATCCATCCATACATACATACACTCTATCCATCCATCCAAAATCCATTGTCTGTCCATCCATCTATCCATCCATCCATCTATCCTTCCAATTTAAGCGGACTGTGGAACTGTGGTTGATAATTTTGTAATGTGAGGAGATAATTCTGATGTTATTTAAACTATTTCAGATCATTAAGAAGGCAAAAATGCACCCGTTCACGTTATGAACCGAAGCCTTAAGACTAAAATCTGATTTTTAAAAAGTACGAAACACAAAAACACACCCCATTCTCACACACAGCTATAAATGTGAAAATTCAAAGTAAAATATCAGCAAATGTGGTACACCATGACCAGCCAGGGCTTCTTCCAGCAAGCAAGCACCCTCCGCCGTGAGGGAGCTGTAGCAAGTCCACCTCCCCAGCGAGAGCCAGAGGGTCCTGCTGGAGTAAGCTAGCGTTCCCACTAAAAGCTCCTGGGAAAACAAGAGTCGAAGGGAATCATCTACTCACCCCAACGAGCAAACCCCTGCTAAAGCGTAGACTGCTGCAGCCTTGTCCATTGAAGCTGCTGCGCTCGGCTCGGGCTAGACAAGGATAAAGCAATTGCTGAAAACACCAGGAGAGGGGCTGCCAATGACACGATGGTAAAACAAAAAAATATGAAAGAAAAATAAAGAATAAAACCTAGTAGAATGAATAAGAGACAAATACATAAGATAAATACACAAAATTGTTTTTTCTAAATTGGTAATAAACAGAATGGGAAAAAACTTCATCCATAATAGCAGCAAAACTATAAAATGCTTATGAACGAATGAAACTGGAAAAGCACCTGATATAAGGGCATTGCACACGGTCCTGGAGCCAGGGACGAAAGTGAAAATGTCAGATCCTGGTGTACTGAAAAGTGGAACAAAATGATTCCCAGGCGTGGAAGAAAGTAAACGGGCAGAGACGCTGACAGAGGCCTTGCTCACCAGGCAGCAGGACTTGCGACAGCGCCCGCTGCTCAGCCGCGCGGGGTCGCCACGGGGACAAGCGGGGCTGGTGGAGCAAAGACCCTGGACAAACCTGTTTGCGGGGGAGTTGATAATTGACAGACACGGCGTCGGTGGCCCTCGTGTCTAGAGGTGAGAAACTGTACTGGTGTCATCGGAAAGAACGCAAGACGAACCTCTGTCGCCCTTGTACCGAGTTGATTTAGAGGGATTAAAGATTAAATGCTAAAAATGGAAATCTTCTGGAAGAAATTTTGTAAGAATGTATAACCTTGATATCTGGGAGAACTTTCTGAGACAGCACAAAAAGAGAAAAAGAGCCTAATTTGATCAATAAAATTTAAAAATTTTATATTGCAAAGATTGCTTTAAAAAGGCAAAAGGCATGCAATACTGTAGATGGTAAAACAAAATAAACAAACATGGGAAGCGGGAGTGGCTCAATCGATAGAGCCCCCGTTTACCATGTGTGAGGCCCAGGGTTCGCTTCCCGGCGCCTCCTTGTGAGGGCAGGCCGGCCCGCGCGGCGCCGTGGGCTGATGCAGTGGGACCTCACAGCAAGGGGGAGATAAGCAGACACAGAGAAGACACGCAGCGAATGGACACAGCAGCACAGGCAGCAAGGGGGGGATAAATAAATAAATAAATAAATCTTAAAAAATAAAAATAAAAAAAATAAACAAACAAACACAGGCAACACATCAGAAGGGCAAAGGGTTGTTTTGTTTGTGAGCCAGAGTTTCAATGGAGGGCCTGGCCCCGCGCCGGGCGAGGCCACTGAGGGTGAAGGTTGAGGGGCTTCCCAGGGTGAGAGGCCCCGGGCCGCCGCCCCCTCCCCGAGACCCCGCTGCTGGGCAGGCGCTGGCTGAGCAGGGGCCCCTCTCCCCTCTCGCCCATCAGTCCGTCACCCCCACGCTGCGGCCCCTTCCGGGCTGGCTTCTGCCCGTGTGCCCGCTTGGCCGTCGCCTGCTCTGCCGCCGCACCCACCCTGAGGTCCTGGCGCCAGCCCCAGCCCACTGGCCCCCAGCCACGCCCAAGGCCTGGGCAGAAGCCCCTCCCCAACTCCCGCCCCGTTTGTGCTGTGGCGACATTCGGCGCCCAGGGCTCGCCCTCCCTTGCCACCCCCCCTCCAGGGACCTCTGCTCTCCTGCCTCTAAGAGTTGGAGGTCGGTGTCCGTGTGTTCTGGATTGTTCTATTGAGAATTTCCCAGAATTCCCCACGCTGCACGGTTCAGGGTGCAGGTTGTGGGGGCCATGGGGGGCAGAAGGGAAGGAGGGGCCTTGTGCTCCGGAGGCCGTCCTCGGTCAGAGGCTTCTCGGTTAGGGGACCGCTGTGGG
Organism: Cabassous unicinctus; assembly: GCA_029593785.1. Lineage (NCBI taxonomy): Eukaryota > Metazoa > Chordata > Mammalia > Cingulata > Chlamyphoridae > Cabassous > Cabassous unicinctus. Next base: position 23,188 of record JAQZBX010025486.1, read on the forward strand.
AAGAGGCCGTCCTTGGTTACAGCTGTGCTTGCCTAGGTGTCGGCGGCGGTTCGAGGCCCTGGAGAAACACGTTCCTAACCCTAATCCATTCCTGTGGCCCATTGCAAGCAGCCCTTTCGATGAGGCTACTCAGGTAAGGTGTGGCCCAGCCCAGTCAGGGTGGGTCTTGATGCTTTTACAGAGAAAGGAAAAGCCACGGACGGAGCTGCCAGAAGCTGAGGGTCAAGGGAACCCAGAAGAGAAGGGAGGGCCAGGAGAGGCTGCCGAGGGCCCTGCTGAGGAAGCGGGGATCGCCGGCAGCCGTCCCAGAGCACCAGGCTGTGGGGAGAAAGCATCGCCTTGATTTGGACTTTTCCTAGCCTCAAAACCACGAGCCAATAAATTCCCGTTGTTTTTTGCTTTTTTGTAAGATTTATTTTATTTATTTGTTTCTCCCCCTCCCCCTCGTTGTTCGCGCTCGCTGTTTCTGTTCATTGTGTGCTTGTCTTCTTTTTTAGGAGGCACTGGAAACTGAACCAGGGACCTCCCAGGAGGGAGGGAGGCGCCTAATTGCTTGAGCCACCTCCACTCCCTGCTTTGTTGTGTCTCTCATTGTGTTTTCCTCCTTGTGTCTCTTTGTTGCATCATCTTGCTGCGCCAGCTCGCTGTGCCAGCCCATCATGTCAGCTTGCTGTCTTGCTTGTCTTCTTTAGGAGGCACCAGGAACCGAACCCGGTACCTCCCATGTGGTAGGCAGGAGCTCAACCACTTGAGCCACATCCGCTTCCCAATTCTTGTTTAAGCCAATCCAGCGCGTGGCGTTTGCTTGAGTGGTGAGGAAACTGAACCACCATCTATGGTCAGAGGCGTTGGGAGAAGACACAGAGGCTGTAGGTTCCAGTCTGGCGGCCCCTCCCCTGTGCCCAGCCTCCCTGCTGACCACCGGCCACCTCAGCCCACACCCAGGTGCTCTCAGAAGGCAGTCGCCACCGTGAGCCAACAGCCCGGCCTGGACGTCCCCCCAGTGCCCGTGGGTCCAGTTGGCAGCAGGACACGCCTGGCGTCCATTTTCCCTGTGGGCCCTGACCTGGGGCTGCCCAGAACTTTCTCCACCGATGCTTTTTGGACCTTTTGCTCCCCAGCCCAGCCCACAGTTGTGGACAGTCTAATTCCTACAATGAACATTCTGGACTCCACACCTCCGCCGGAACTCGCACCTCCAGCCAGGTAACCACCCCGTGCCCTGTTTCAGCCTTTTTTCCAGGTACCTGCTCAGGGCCCGGCTCCGGGATGCTCCGTCCCTGCTGCCCAGGAGCTTGGAACGTCCTGTAGCTTGTCTATCCAAACCTCTGTCGTTAGGTGCTCAGGGTGGCTTGCGTTTTGCCCTGCTACCGACGACGCACCGAAGGCCGCCCCTCGTGGCAGAGCCTGTCGGCAGCCACTCTTTCCTTCCTTAGCAAGGAAATGCTCATTTTATGTGGGGCAGCAAGGCTGCAAGCTAAAGTTCCACCCTGCATCCCTCGCAGTTTAGGGTGGCAGGGGAGCCGTCGGAGGAGCTTGGGTGCAACTGGGAAAGCTGCTTAAGAAAGGGACAAACAGTATGATTTTTTTCTTGCCACTTTCCCACTTTCTCCTGCTTCCAGAAAACCGAGCAGATGGAGATGTCTGGTTCTCCAGCAGCCTTCCAGGGCTATGAGGCGATCTCAGGGATGAAAGCCACGAGCCTGCCAAGCAGGAAAGTCAGCAGCGCCTGGGGCCTGCTTGCACCAGGAGCCGCCACACACACCCGGGACTGTCCCCTGACGGCGCCCCGTGCAGGTGCTACTCCAGCCTCTACTATTTACAGCCAAACACAGTTTATAACAGAGGATTTGTGCCAGAGGCGGGTTGCAGAAAACGACAGCTCCTGAACCGTGGCGTTGGCTGAGTTGAGTGAGGCTGGCGGATCGTGAGGGGCCAGCTGCGGGCGGGTAGACGGAGGCCGGTGTTAGGCCGTGGGAATCGCGCGGTCACTGCCTTCCCGGGCAGACACCCGCCGACCACTAGGCTAAGCAGCAAGGAAGACACCCAGAACCCGGGGGTCTGTGGCCCCTGCTTGCCACTTTCAGCAAAGCTCTACACAGAGAAGATAAACAGGACAGGGCCAGGCAGGCTGCTGGCAGGGGGCGTGGGAAGAGCCTCGCTGGGGGGCTTCCTGCCAGTGGAAGCCCCCCAGGTGGAGCCCTGCAGGGTCTGCCCCCCGAGCTGCAGTGATTTCAGGAGGAGTCTGTCCTCGGAGCACACGTCCGTTCAGGTCACAAGCTCCACCGAGCGGTGGCCCTGGGACCATCCTGGGGGTGCCAAGCTCCAGGCATCCCGTCAAGTGGCCCCAGTTCTGCCCTCGAGGAGCTACCAGCTGTGGGAGCCTGAGTGGGAGCTGGGCCTCGGGGCATGAGAAGGGGCGTGAGTGGGCGACGGAAGGGCACTGCTGGCAAGGTGAGCAGCACCTGGGCTCCCCGAGCTGTGAGGGCACACAGCACACTGGGCACTGAGGATGTGGGGCACGGAGGACGCTGGGCATGGGGGACGCTGGGCACCAGGGAAGCTGGACACAGCACCAAGGATGCTGGGCCCCGAGGATGCCTGCGCGGGGCAGCCCCAGCGGGCAGGAAGGAGGGCTCCCGAAGGCCCCTGGAGGGGACCTACCAGCCTGCCCCCTTCGCCATGGGCTGCGGGGTGGTGGGACCAGGTCAGGACTCAGTGGGAAATGGGGCAAAGACCCCCGTGCCTCCTGCCAGCACCCGGGCCCCAGGTCGGGGAGGAGGGGCCAGGAGGGGCCGCTGGGCAGGGAGAGGCCTGGACGGCCCCAGGGCTGCGCTCGCAGGGGCGCTGGGTGCAGGGGCCCCCGCTGCCAGGGCCCCCCGTTAGGAGGGAGACGGCTCTGCTGGGGCTGGCGTCTCGCCAGGAAGGGGGTCCTCGGGGCCGAGGGGCCGGGCAGAGCCCTCCCTGCCTCCCGCACGGCTGCGGCCCGTGGCCGGGGGTCAGCCCTTGCTTGGCGCAGGGCCGGGTCCTCCTCAGTCTCCCGCATCCCCGCAGAAGCCCACGCCCGGGCCAGGCCGCCAGCAGCAGCCGAGTCCACAGGAGCCGGACGCAGGAACTTCAGCCCCCGACCCGTCAGTTTCAGAAACATCTTCCTCTTTTCCTGTCCAAAGAACTTTCAAGACACTTTCCAAGTTCTGCTCGGGAACAATGTGGCTCCCGGGGTGCCAGCTGGCAGCTCACGCAATTATCCTTAAACTGCAGGGACAATGTGCATTTCACAATAATTAGAAATCTCCCCGCAGCTCGAGCCTGGAGACTTACGGAATGCTAATGGGCAGCTGCTCGGGCTGCAGCCCAGAGCGGAAAACTCTACCCGGACGGCGAGCGGGCCCGGAGCAGGGGGCCCGCCCGGGCTCGTGGCAGGGAGTGGGACTGGGAGGCGAGGGGGTGCCTGGTCAGGTGGGATGAGACCCCTCTCCCAGACTTTGCACCCCAAGTCCAGTGGATCGCCCCACCCTAAAAACACCCCAGGTGCCCCTGGCCCCAGTGCCTCGATGGCCCCAGATGGCTCTCTGGAGCCCCCTGCCCCCCAGGCCTGCCTCCTCTCAGGGGGTCTGCAGAGACCCACGTGTTGTCATGCAACTCCGAGCAGGGGCGCAGAGCTGGGACCCCGGGGCTCCTGGCAATGGATTCCTCACCTGAGAATTCAGTCCCGTGTCTGGAAACAGTTGTTTCCTGTGTTTTGTCCAGTTTTCCAGTTTAAAGTGGGAGGTTAAGCCCAGACCTTGGGACTCATCTAAAGTGGCGCTGATGGCGTCTTTTGATGAGCAGAAGACTGCGATTTGGGTAAAAATTCTCTAATTATCTAATTTTTTGTTTGTTTTATGGCTAGAGCCTTTGTGTCCTAAGAAATCTTTACCAAGGTCACGAGAGTATTTCCCCATATCATGCTCTGAAGTGCTACAGATTTAGCTGCTATGCTTGGATCTCTGACCATCTCAAACTGCTTGCGCTTGTGAGTTAGGCCCAAGGTGCGTTCCTCTCCGTGCGAGCGTCCAGTCTTCTGGCACCATTTACTAAAGTCTTTCCCATCCCTCCTATTTCTGATGCCTTTGCTGGAGGCCTGAACGAGAGGGGCAGTTTCCAGAGCCTCATTCATTTCCAGCGATCTCACGTCATCTTGGTTCTTGCAGCTTCAGAGGAAGTTCTGAGTCAGCCTAAGTCTTCCAACCGAGTTCTTCTTTCTCAAAATTCGTTTGGCTAGTCTAGATCCTTTTATTTTCCTTATATACTTTAAACCAACCATCAATTTCTACCAAAAAAAAAAAAAAAGGCTGCTGAAATTGATGAGGGTGACATTGGGTCTGCAGAGCCATTCGAGCTGGCATCCTTTTTAAATTTCCCCTCAGTATATTGATTTTCCGGTTGATTGTTGCTGGTATACAGGAATGCAATTGCGGTTTCTCTCTGCAGCCTGCAGCCCTGCTCAAGTCACTTACTAACCCCAATAGCTCTTCTGCAGATTCCTTAGGATTGTCTGTGTTCACAACCACGTCTTCAGTGCCCAGACAGGTACCTTCTTTCTCTCTAATCTGTACGCTCGCTGTCTCTTTTCTTGCCTTATGCCTCTTCCAGTACAATGTTGAAAAGAAGTCACGAGAGCGTTGCCTTGTTCTTGGTCTTAAGGGGAAAGTGGCTTCTCACCGGTGAGTAGGATGCCGACGGCTGGGTGTCCAGAGGCGCCTTGAATCAGATTAAGGAAGTCCCCCTTTTATTTTTAGTTTGTTTTTTTGAAATGATAAATAGATGCTGGATTTTGAAAACTGCTCTCTCTGCATTTATTGAAATAATCACAAGGTCTTTCTCCTTTATTTTGTCACTGTGGTAAAATTACGTGGGTTGCTTTCACATGTTAAGCCACACCGAGTCCAGGCATGTTATTCAATTTACTAGCATTTTGCTAAGGGTCTCTGTGTCTGTTCATCAGGGCCATTGGTCTATAACTTCATTTTCTCACAATGTCCTTGTCAGGTTTTGTTGCCAAGGTTACGCGGCCTCGTGAAGTGAGTTCCAGGGTGTTCCACCTTCCTGTTCTCTGAGTTGGAGAGAAGGATTGGTAGTGCTCATGCCAACACCACGTGGTCCTGGAGTTTGATTTGCAGGTAGGCTTTCTGGTGGCAAATGCTGGTTTTTTTCCTCCTAAAATGTTATTATGAAAAATCTCAACCACTTAGAAAAATGGAAAGAATTGTATTATGAACAATGATGCCCATTTCCTAGATTAACATTTTATTTCACTTTTTAAAAACCATGTATCTATCCATGTATTTATCCTGCTATCCAGCCATCACTTGCCAGTCAGGTGACAACCACGGACCCCTTACTAAGCCCACACTACACTGTGTGTTATTTAATAAATGTAACACACCCGCACAAACACGTACCCACAAGAATAACGTTTTTTTGAATTTTCAATTCAAGCTCACTGAGCCCCGGTTAAGAACCTCTGCTCCGTATGATTCCAACCCTTTAACATCTAATGAGATGTACTTTATGGCCCTGTGTGTGCGCTTGGTAAAAGCTCCACGTGCGTTTGAAAAGCGTGTGTACTCCGCAGCTGCTGGTGTGATGCTCTAGGAATGTGAATTAGGCTGAATTGTTTGATGGCGTTGTTCAAATCTCTTATATCCTTACCGATTATTTTGTCTTATTTTCCCATCCATTTCTGATTGTTAATATACCCAACAAGTGTGGTTTGTCTATTTATCCTTTTAATTCTCACAATTTTTGCTTCAAATACTTTGAAGCTCTGTTGTTAGGTTCATAGAAAGTTAAGATTTTATACGTCCTTGATAAATGGACCATTTTATCATTACGTAATGCTCCTCTTTATTTTTGGTAATACTCCTTTTGATAATCTTTTTGGTAATATTTCAGTCTATTTTATTAATATAGCCCCTCCAGCTTTCTCATGGTTGTTTTCCATGGTATGTCTGATACTGGGTTATGTTTGTAAACTGGTCTGTACCTGGGCATAATTAAATCATGATTAGGGCTTCGATTGGGCCACGTCAGTAGGATATTGAGTTCCCGCCCCCTGGGTTGGCATGACTCACAGGTAAAACTACACAGCAGAGCAGAGGAGTTAGTTGGAGTTTTGAGCTGGAGCACAGAAGTGAGCACACAGAGGAGCAGAGCAGCTGAGCCCTGAGAGAATCGAGCCCCAGGGAGAGACACAGAGCCGGTCGTCTGAGAGTCTACAGCTGGCCTTGTGGAGAGAGGCAGAGCCTAGAGAGCCTCATAGTCTACAGCTGACCT
>JAQZBX010025487.1:0-29511 GCA_029593785.1 Cabassous unicinctus
CAGCTCCAAGAAAAGCTAATCCAAAAAGAATGTCTATATATTCCCTGTCATATAGTATCACCAGGATGTCTGATAACCAGGTAGATCACTTCTCTAAGAAGAGCCTGGAATCAAACCAGGGACTCATATATGCTAGCCGGGAATTACTCCACTAAGCTAAACTGTCTCCTTAGGTTAGTTAGGCTTCCATAAAGCTATCTGCCCCATTTCCCTCAGATAGGTTAGATTCCTAGTAGTTTGTCAGATCCCTGCTGAATAGGCACCTGTCTGTCTCCACCCCCTCTCTAATTTAATTCCTATCTTTACCTGGGCAGCTAAGCATGACAGCCTGCCTGAAGAGATCCCCCTCCCCTCTTCCTGCCAGATGGGGGTCCTTTCTGAGATTCCAAGTGGGCTCTGCTTACCAAACTCACCACAGGGAAACCACTCTCCACCATCCCAGACCCCTTCTACAAGGTAGTGCTCCTTCACACTCTGTTTGAAACAGCAAGCCAGGAGCTCCACCTAGACTATTTGTCCTGAGGGTGGGGTACATGTGCTGTTTCTAGCCACAGGGGTGAGCAACTCATGGTTTTCCTTTGGCTTCTTTATCTTTCCAGTACCCTCCTAGATGATTCAGAGAACCTTCCTGTTCTATACATATCCAAAGCAGCTTCTTTAGATAGGTCCTCCCGTGGTTCCATCCCTGCCCCTGACAAGGCCGATGGGACAGTGACCGTCAGCCTCTCCAGGCAACTTCATCAGCTTTCAGCCTGCATGGACTAGACTGTTGGGCACATCTCTGATTCCATGCCCACCCTGACAGGGCAGGAGGAGAGATAGTGTACCCTCAGCCTCTCTGGGCATCTATTAGTGACCTTTTTGTTTGAATATTTGCTTGGTTGATTTAAATCTTTGACTATGCTCTTGATTTGCATTAAAGTTGATCCTGACAGGTTTTGCTCACACTTCCAGTGTTTCTGTGGGGGATCAGTCTTTTGGAGGACGCTATCTGCCATTTTTTAATGATGTCTCTCTAACCTAGTCTCTAATCATGTTTTTGACTTATGTTTCAAACACTTTTCTTGTTATAGTTCTGTTCATATTTTCTATTTCTTTTTTTTTTTAGTTTTTTATTCTATTTTTTATTTTTAAAGAAGTTTTAGATTACATAAAAATATCATGGATTCATTAGACTTCATTAGAATTCATGATTAGTTTGAGTATGTATGTGTTTTTCTAAGTTTTAATATACTTTAAAATAAATCTGGAATTCTCTTCCAGTATATTCCTGACTGCATTTTTTATGACATGTACATTCCCCAGTTTGTTACATAAAATTTTGAGCTTTTCTAAATCCTTGGAGGATTAGACATTCTCAGTTAAAATATAATCAATGTTTTCCATTGTAGTTTGTTTTTTATTTCTTATATGATAGATATCTAGGCTGGTATCCTGAGGATATTATCCAATGTTAGTGTCTAAGCCATTATAGTTTTGACTTTCATGTGTTGTCCTTATACTATATCATTTGTGCAGAGTGAAAGGCAGGAGTGAAATTTTCTTTTATTGTCAATGAATATCTAGCTGCCTAATTACCATTAATTCAAAGTACATAGATTACCATACAATACTTTTATCATATAGTGTTTTCCTAAATGAGCTTTTCTGTAACTTGTGCTTTATGCTGTTGCATTGGTTTCTTGTTTATTTTTGAACTCATACCATATATATGCAAATATGTTTAAAGGTACTTACATTTGGGGAAATGGTAATAAATATTTGAAATATATACATTTTGTTCTTGACTTGATATCCTTCAAGGAAATCACATGGAAGTGGATGAAATTTTGGTATGGATTTTTTCAAGTTGGATATTATATTTTATAAAAAGAAAAAGGAATTGACAATGCTGCAGGGAAATGATTATTGGAAGGATATTATATATTCATTAAGTATTGGAAAGTATTACATTAATAGATAAATTTATGGTTTTAGGAGGAATAAATATTGTGATGTCTTTGCCTTAAAAGTTGGTTTTCAACTAAGGAGGTGAATATAAGTTATAGGCATTTATATGATTATTTTATATGATGGAAATGTGCTCCTTTTAAGTAATCAATATTGATGTACTTAGAACCCATAATTTTCAGGAGTCAATTCAAGTTTTTAAAAGTAACTTCAAAGAAATGAATAAATATTAATGAATATTAGATTAATTTGTTGAAGAAACTTTAACACTCTAAATTTATTCAAGAGTCATCAGGGTACTATAACTGTATATTAATTGTGTATGGTAAAACATAATATATTCCAAATCATATTTAGAATTCATTTAGTAATTATAAAATAGTCTAAATATAAACACCAAGGGCTACTAGAGTTTATCATGTTTCTCTTTCTGATTGTGGGTTTCAGAGCCAACATATGAGAACTTCTTCATAACATCTTATCATCTGCTATGAGAAAAAGTAACATCCTATGTGCAGACTGCTTCAATATCCTGGGTAGAAAATGCAGGCACCGACTTTGGCTCAAAATCATAGTCAACACAAAATGGATATGTGTCAAAAATAGGAAATCTTTGTTGCTCTCAGCACAGTTTTTCTTCTCACTGTAATATAAACTAGTCTTACTTTGCTAATAAAATATCAAATGGCTTTCCAGAAAGCTGTAGCAATTTATGCACACACACAAATAATATTTCCACATATCTTTGTTCCACATCATCACCAATAATTGGTGAATCCAGATATGTTTTTGCCAAACTGCTGAATATATTGTAGTAACAGGTGGATACACTGTTTATTTTACTCACATCAGTGATGCAGAATATACTGTCATGTGTAAAACAAGATATCTGTGCTTCCTTTTCTTAAAATTCCTATCTAAGCCTGAAAAGCTACGTGTGTTTTTAAGTGATTGATATATAATTCTGTGACCTTTTGTTGGTTCTTGAAAAAAACTTCATTTATTGCAATCAAATTCACAAATATGTTTCCATGGTGCATATTTTTGTATCTTTTCCTCCTCCTCCATCTACTCTTCTTCCTCATCTTCTCCTCTGGCTTCTTCTCATCCTCCTCCTCCTTCTAAAATGTTCCTTCAAACTTCTGAAGATATCTTCAAAATTATTTTAATAATGATCTCCTCATTTCATTATTTAATCAATTTAGAGTTGGTTTTAAGTAGGTTGAGTAACAAAAATGTTCTTCCCATTGCAACTCCTTGCTGCTTCTGTCATCTCTGTGTTCATATCCATGCCCTCAATTCTGCTGCATCAGTACTTGTCATTTTTTAAATTTTATGCCACAATGTTTAATTACTATTATTTTACAGAAAGACTCTATATTTGTTTAGGAAATCCTTTTAACTTTTTATGTTATTTGGATTTCATGTGAATTTATGGCCAACTTGTCCATTTCTACAGTAGAAAATCTGTAATGATTTTTCTTTAGGTGTCATTCAACCTATGAATATAATTGGCTTTGTTATAATATTGAGTCTTCCAATCCATATACATGGTCTATCTCTCCATTAATTCAGTTACTTAAAAGCACTCAATGAAATATTTACTTTTTCCACAGGAACTGGCAAATGTCTATAATAACAACATATTAAAATTACTGAACATAAATATTTTGTTAGATGTTACAACCAAGATATATATTTCCAACTTATAATGGCAAGCCTGAACCATTTTTCATGTTAATATCCCAACAAGTTATTTTTGTTTTTTACTTTTATAACTCCTAATTTAGAAACTCCTAACATGGAAGATGCCAGATAATTATTTAAAATTAGATTTAAAATGGCAATAGTGGTTATGGAGAGATAACTCGTTGAAGACTATTTCAGTAAAGAAAGAATTCTAAGTCTTTCTGCTCTGATATTAGTTTGAATTGACTCTAATTTCCTTCTTTGGATGTATGATACACTAGAAAAAAACTTCATTTCTCTTAGAATGTTTGTTAAAATTTTAAATCTGAAAAATTGCATTGTCAATATTTTTCTTCCAAAAACTAAAGAAGAAGATGTGTCTTAATAGGATAATAATAAACAGCATCCATTGACAATGTCCTAAGCACTACCATGCACTGTGATGTGCATATCATACTTGGTGAGAACTTGCACTGTAAAAATACCAACACCCTTAATTTTTAGAGCAGTGGAAAAACCTCACTTTACAATTAGAATTTTTTTCCCAGAAACCCTATGATAAAGTCTGTTTTTGGAAAGAATCACTCTTTACTCAAGAAGGGACTATATTGAAGAGCCCTTTTTTCATATGGTTATAAGTCATTGATGCATCTATTGTTTTGGAGACATCTGTCTATTGGTGTTGGTAAAAGAATCCTAATGTGGATACTAAATACATGGGCATTTATTGGTTGCAATTTTTAGCTGAGAATACGTATGGATACAGAAGAAGACTATGAATTCATGGGAGACAATAAGCAGAGGATGGTTCACTCTTGGGAAGCAATGATCTCATTCTCATTATATATGGGTATATTGAAAATAAAATTATAGATTAAAGATAACACTTTCTGGTGGGCAAAGGCATTCTCACATGACATGAAGAACAATGACAACTGAGATCATTTGATCACCCTTTGTTGGTTTTATTAGGCTGGTGCAACAGTGCATTTTTGCACTGTTGAAATTTGCCATTTGATATTGGAATACACTGAAATAAATGTGGTTGTGTTATACATCATTTTAATGTGCATTTCTCATTTTATATTTTTTTGCTAATGACATTTATTTTGGACTATATAAATGATGTTAGACAAAAAGCAAATTTGAGTGATTTTCTTATTTGAGTTCAAAATGGGTTGTAAAGCAGTGGAGACAACTGCAACATCAACAATGCATTTGGTCAAGATCTTCTGATGAATGTACAGTGCAGTGGTGGTTCAAGAAGTTTTGCAAAGGAGATAAGAGCCTTGAATATGAGGAGCACAGTGGCCAGCCATTGGGTGTGGACAATGACCAATTGACAGCAATCATCAAAGCTTATCCTTTTACAACTACAGAAGAAGTTGCTAAAGACCTCTAATGTCAACCATTCAACAATCGTTCAGCATTTGAAGCAAATTGGAAAGGTGTAAAAGCTTGATAAGTGGGTGCTTCATGAGCATATTCTATGCAACAACAAATCATTTCTCAATCGGACTGTGATGTGCAATGAAAGTGGATTGTATATGATAACCAGTGATGATCAGCTTAGTGGTTGGACAGAGTTGAAGCTCCAAAGCACTTCCCAAAGCCAAACTTGTACCAAAAATGGTCATGGTCACTGTTTGCTGGTCTGCTGCTGATCTGATCCAGTACAGCTTTCTGAATCCCAGCAAAACCATACATCTGAGAAGCATGCTCAGCAAATTGATGAGGTGCACCAAAAATTACAATGACTGCAGCTGGCATTGGTCAACAGAAAGGGCCCAATACTTCTCAATGACTATACCCAACCACATGTCACACAACCAATGCTTCAAAAATTGAATGAATTGGGCTTTGAAGTTTTGTCTCATCTGCCATATTCACCTGATCTCTCACCAACTGATTACCACTTCTTCAAGCATCTCAACAACTTTTTGCAGGGAAAATGCTTCCACAACCAGCAGAAAGCAGAAAATTCTTTCCAAGAGTTTGTCAAATCCTGAAGCATGGATTTTTGTGTTACAGGAATAAACAAACTTACTTCTCATTGGCAAAAGTATGTTGGGAAGCAGATGTGGCTTAAGTGGTTGAGTGCCTGCTTCCTACATGGGAGGTCCTGAGTTTGATTCCCCATGCCTCCTAAAAACAAAACAAACAAACAACAAGCAAACAAATGAAAAAACCAACCCAGGGGAGCAGATGTGGCTCAGTGGCTAAGCGCTGGCTTCCCACATACCAGGTCCCAGGTTACCTAGCTGCAGTACTTCAAAAAAAAAATCATTTGAAAAAAAAATATGTTGATTATAATGGTTCCTATTTTGATTAATAAAAGTGTGTTTGAGCCTAGTTATAATGATTTGAAATTCACAGTCCAAAACTGCAATTACTTTTCCACCAAACTAATATTTCTCCAATTCATTTTGTAGCTATGGTAGGTAAATCAGAAGCAAAACCAAAAAAACAAAACATGAAAGCAAACAAAACCTTTGGTCTCCTGTTAACTATGCAATGGAAAGCCATGAGAAGAGAGAATACAGTGAAGTGGGACAAAAGGTAGTGGAGCATCAACACAAAAACATTGTGGAATTAGAAATGATCATCTCTTTAAAGCTCAAATTGGATTCCTAAATGTTATATGATAGACAATAACCAAGAAGGATTTTTAGAATGTATAAAGCCCTTGGAATTCTAAGAAAGCCTATGATTTTATGAGATTTTGCAAATACCAGAATTTATCAGTTTATGCAAAATGGGAAGATAAATATTGTTTACATTTAGAATTCAATTTAGTTGAAATTCCCTTAAACTCAGTGAACCTTAGAATAATAAGTATTCACTGTTATGTTAAAAGCTGCCTTGATTCACATATCCCACTTTTACCTGAACACTTTTATCTTTCAAAATACCCAGGAATTTAGTTTTTCTTTGCTGCTACTTTCCCAAGAAGAAATGTCAGATATCAGGCTGATATTTCTTAGTGATTCTCCCCTGAGGATCTTTAACATATCTGTCCATCAGAATATAGACCACGGGTTTTAACATGAGGGTAACCAGTGAATAAAAATCAGACACTACTGTTTGATGGGAATGTTATTTTGGCAAAAATGGCAGAGGAAAGTCACTGGTGCTGGTAATCAGTACTGGGAGAGGTATGTGGGAAAGGGTACACTGTGGGCAGGTTTCTATGGATCCTGAATCTGTTCAGCTTGCCATAAGGTGTTATCTCAGTGGGAGGAAGCCCACACAATAAACAAAAAAATTTTAAACTCTAAGCTTGTAGAGTCTTGCTACATTCTCAAATAGAAAGGGAAGAAACTCTAGAGAACATAGGCAGTACCTAATATAGGAAAACAGACCAGTATGTCAAGCCCTCAATATTAATTCATATATTATTGAAGTATAAGTATTATTGAAGTATAAGTATAATCTTATACTTCAAAAATTGGAACATAGTGGTTATCATAACTTCCCAGGGGAGGGAAAAGTTAGAATAGGTGAAACATAGGCCATTTTTAGGGCATTGGAATTGTTCTGCATGATCTTGCAATGACAGATACAGGCCATTATACATTTTGTCAAAACCTGTAAAAGTGTATAGAACAAAATGTACAACATAATGTAAACCAGTGACATGGTTAGAAGCAGTGCCTCAATACTTGCTCATCACTTGTAACAAATGCACCACACTCATTAAGATGTTATTAATAGGGGAAAATGTGATAAGGGGGTGGTTTGGGGTATATGGGAAACTGCCATATTTTCTAGTGACTTTTCTGTAACTTAAAGCTTCTTTGAAAATAAGGTGAAAAAATAAAACACTGGGGGAACATACAGAAGAAATTGTCAATATACATAAAAGATAACAATTTACAATAAAGAAAGGTCCAGCAAAAATATTGATTTTTCTTAAATCAATTTTGTTGATACATATTAATAAAGCATACAATTCATCCAAAGTGTATGGTGTGGTATAATCACATAGTCATGCATTCAACACTTCAATTATAATCAGTACATTTTCATTATTTCAATAATAATAATAAACAAAAAACAGAAAAACAAACAAGAAAGTTCTTCACCTCTCAATCTCTGTATGCTTCTCTGACTATATGTAGCTGCTGTTTCTGGCTATTCTATCCAAAGTGTATAATCAATGGTTTTTAGTATAATCACAATGTTATACATTCATCTAAAAAACTTTAGAGTGATTTCATTACTTTAAAAAGAAAGACTCCACACCCTTTAGCATTCCTTCCTCAGACCTACATAATCACTTATCTCATTTCATCTTTATGAATTGATTTATATTTACATTTCCTATAAATGAAATCATATAATATGTAGTACTCTGTGCCTGGTTTCCTTCACTTAGTATAATGGTTTTTTTTTTATCTAACATTTACATTTTGTAGTATTAACTTACATTTGTTCAGTTCAAAGAAAAAATGGTCTTATATATGCAAATCTACCCATATTCATATTTTTCATAATATATTTATATTTCACATAAAATATTTAGTTCATAATGGGACAATCATATGTTCTTTTGTGTCTGGCTTTCTTCACTCAACATAATGTCCTCCAGGTTAATCTATGTTCTCATATGTTTCATGACTTCATTTCTTCTTCCTGCTGCATAATATTCCATCAAATGTATACTCCACAATTTGTTTATCTATTCATCAGTTTTTGGACACCTGGATTGTTTCCAAAATTTGGCTATCATGAATAATGCTGCTATGAATGTAGATGTGCAGATATATCTATTCATGTCACTGCTTTCAGTTCTTCTGGCTATATACCTAACAATGGTATGGTGGGTCGCTTGGCAAGTCTATATTCAACTTCCTTAGGAACTGCCAGTCTTCCATACCATTCTACATTTCCACCCACAGTGAAAAAATGCTTCTATCTCTCCACATCCTTTGCAACATTTACAATTTTCCAAGTTTATAATAACAGCCAGTCTAATAAGTATGAAATGATATCTCATTGTTGTTTTGATTTGCATTTTCCTAATCCCTAGTGATGTAGAATATTTCTTTCATGTGCTTATTTGCCATTTGTAATTCTTCTTTGGATAGTTGTCTTTTCAAGTTTTTTGCCCAGTTTTTAATTGGATACTTTGTCTTTTAATTGTTGGGTTGTATGGTCTCATATATCATGGATATTAAACCTTTATCAGATATGTGATTTCCAAATATTTTCTTCTATTGTGTCAGCTGCCTTTTAAACCTTTTGACAAAGTCCTTTGAGGTGCAAAAGTTTTGAATTTTGAGGAGGTCCAATTTATGTAGTTTTTCTTTTGTTGCTCATGCTTTGGGCATGAGGTTAAGAAACCTACCACCTACTGTGAGATCTTGAAGATGTTTTCCTATATTTTCTTCGAGGAATTTTATGTCTGTTGTTTTTATATTTAAGTTCTTGATGCATTTTGAGTTAATTTTTGTATAAAGTGTGAGATGGGGGTCTTCAGTCTTTCTTTTGATGTGGATATACAGTTTTCCCAGCACCATTTGTTGAATAGATTATTCTGGCCCAGCGGGGTGGGCTTGTCAAAAATCACTTGACTGTAGATGTGAGGGTCAATTTCTGAGTTCTTGATTCAGTTCCATTGGTCAATCTGTCTTTCCTTATGTCAGTACCATGTGGTCATTTACCACTGTAGCTAAGTAATATCCTTTAAATTCAAGAAGTGGAGTCCTCCAACTTTGTTCATTTTTTTAAAGACATTTTTGGCTACTTGAATCCCTTTATTGCTTTTTATTTATTATTTTTTTGAGGTTTTCAATTGCAAAAATGTTGCAACTGTGGCAAGAGAGGATCACTAGTGTGGGGTGTCAGTAGCAGGGCAATGTTTTGGGAGTGGAGCACCTGGGATATGCTTTTCCTGGAATTTGAATGTGTTCATGTGGTCATGGGGTGTTGTCTTGATGGGTGGAGACCCACACCAAGTAAGTGAGAGAATGCTGAATTGCCATCTTGGGGAGTCCTGTTACATTCTCTAATAGAGTGGCAAGAATCTGTAGAGTACATGGGCAGTGCCTAAGAGAGACAAATACATCAGGCTCTTGATAATGGTGCATGTAGTTATGAACTTTGTTCTTGTGAAATTGAAACTTAGCCTAGTAATATATATTACTTAAGAGATCACTCCTGAAATATTCTTTGTTGCTCAATTGTGGCCCCTCTCTAAGCCAAACCCAACATATTAACTCACTAAATTCCCCCCAGCATAGGACATGACTCCCAGGATAAGCCTCCCTGGCCCTGAGGGATTATTACCAGGTGCAAACTAGCAATGCATTTGGAAAAAGCCTTGACCAAAAGGGGTAAATATTAAATACAAATAATTTTTTATAGCTAAGAGATTTCAAAGTGAGTTGGGAGATCATTCCAGAGGTTACACTTATGCACATCTCAGGAGGATTTCACTGGCCACCAGAGTAAACAATGTCTCAAGTACAGACACTCCTGAAGGCTATAGAGCCATCTACACACTTTAGACAGGGCAGACAACCCCAGGAAATTGACACACCATCGGTATACTTTATCATGGAATATATGATAACCTATCTTCCCAATGTATCAGAGTTAGATTCATTCATAATTTTCCCACACATTTGTCTTCTGGCCTTTTTATTTGAAACTATAATTAGCACTACACCTGTTAAATATATGCCCAAGAGCCTTGAATCTTCCAGTTGTTCATATGCTGTTTAAGGCCTGAATATAAGCAAAGTTGTAGGCAACACTTACTCTCAATTTCATCGGACTTTCCCAGAACAACCAACAGAAGGATGATGAAGGACAATGCTCATCCCCAAATAACAGAGAACATCTACAATTGCAAGCAAGATAGTTCCATCCATCTGTCCCATGAGATCTAAGTGTCCTCTCAATAAGAAGCAGAGTGGGCATTGCCATCCTCAAATTTTCAAGTAGGAGGAATGAACAAACACAAGGAAGGAATGCAATTGTTGACTAAAGTAGACTTATTATTATTCTAGTAATGGAAGAATTTGTAACATTGGTATAAAAACATTGGTTACCATAGGTTCTGAAGGCAGGAAGAGGGAAGAATATGTGTAATATGGGGCATTTTGGGGACATTGGAATTGATCTTCATGACATTGCAATGACAGATACAGGCCATTATATATTTTGTCAAAACCTATAAAATTTTGTGATGCAAAGTGTAAACCATAATGTAAACTATAGACCATGGTTATTAGCAATGCTTCAATATTTGTTCAATAGTTGTAACAAATGTACCACACTATTGAAAGATATTGTTAATGGGAGAATTGTGAGAGCGGGATGGTTTGGGGTATATGGGAATCCCCTATATTTTCAATATAATATTTATATAATCTAAAGTTTCTCTAAAAGTAAAAAAAAAGGTATTTCAATAAGCTAGAAAGCATTATTACTATATCAAAATAATTTAGCAGAAATAAAACTGTACAATAGAAGTTTTGGAAGAACTGTGGAGGCATTCTCTGTGAAGAGTAAAGCTAAGTAATGGAGAAATTGAATATTTTGGAAAATGTTATCAATGAAGGAAGAGAGAGGAAAAAGAAAAGGAGGAAAATTATCAAAAATTTAAATAAAATAAAAAATTCCTCAGAATGAAGGAAATACATTTATAAAAAAGACCCAGTGAAATCCCCAGAGGAATACGTTTAAAAGAAAAATAAAAATATTGTACATAGTACAACTTTGTGAAATTTCAGAGCTCTGTAATGTTTAAGCATTAATCTCTTTCACTTTTTGTAAGTTTCATTAAATTCATTTTAAAATTTGCATGGTCAATTTTCATCCTCACATATGGTTTTTAAGATTTTTTTGCATTTTTCAATAAATTTTAAAACATTATAAAGAGTCATTTATTTTCCAGTTAAAACAATTGCAGAATATAGACATTTTATATATCGCATAAATTGTTTTTTTAAAAAAATTCTAAATAAAGCTTTGGGGAAGCATGAGCATTTATAATTAACAAGAAATTCCTAATGATGCATTCTATAAAGAAATAAAAACATAAAATAATTTAATAATTCAAAAAATACAATCAGAAGTCAACATAACCATATGCAATTGTGATAGAATACATCTGAATCAAGAATACTTCAATGTACCATGTGATATTTTATTAATTTACTAAAATGTTTTAAATTTAATTATTTAGGGAAGGTTGACCAAAATGTTAGCTGCAAATATTGGCTAAATAATTGTTTAAAGCATGTCTAATTAGTTTGTATTCAACATATTTGTCAAAATCATATTACAGCCTTTTACTTTTGTATACAGTGAAATTATTATAGGAGAATGCATCCATATTAAAAATTTAAAGGCTTTCAAGGCAAAAAATTAAAAAAAAACCTCAACCATGTAAAATAAATATTTACAGTATGGCAAAATGTGAACTCTTCAAAAAACAAATATGTTTAATCCTGTATCATTATTCATGGATGTGCTCCCTATTGAAATCAGTATTTGCCTGAAGTCAAGTTCAAAGTTGAATAACACCATCAGAGAATGAACTGTTTGGGAAATAGTTACTATTATCGATTATGTAATTAAAATTAAATGGTATAAGAATTTTTTTAGCTTAAATATTTAAATATTTAGTATTGCAGAATAGAAAACATGCCTCAGTTCAATTAGTATCTAGACTGTTTCTGTTTCATCTTTGGTTAGGGAGAAAGCAATAGTGAAAATATTTTTTAACCAATGTTTTATTACTTCTTATTTTTTCTACTACATTACATCAATAATGAACAATAATGTAATTTTTGTTGTACATAGAATTATGTATTGCTGGACAGGATATTTTATATAACTACCACTGCCCTATAAGTAACTAAAAAACTGGAGGGGCATTCCACCAAATATTTCTGGAAAAATTATAATTATGAGGTAGTCTGATATACAACATTTTGCTTTTACTGTTATTAATTAGTTAATTTCTATTATTTGTTGTCAAAATACTGCCTTAGTCAATGCTTTTTGTAAGTTCCTAGCAGTTTCTTTGTATAGTTAAGAACTTTGACAATCATAATTACTTATTGTTAGCTGTTATCTGCAATAAATATTGGTTTATATTTTTTAAATTTAATAGAAATTCTGTATCTTATGTGGATATGATGTCCTTATTCAAGTGAAATCTACAACCCTTATAAAAAGTTGTTATTCAGATACTAACTAGGAATCACAATGACATGTCTTATTTACTACTATTTACTAAAGTTGACATACTGATTAAATCAGAAGGCAAACTTTGTCAACACATGGTCATGTATCACACAATATTCAAGGGTACTAATGACATTGAAATGGGAAACTATTAGCCTTTCAAACCTTGGGCATGTAACTGATACCAGTTAGAGAATTCAGTTGAATACTGCACTTAAATGAAACTTTGTTCCATCTTTAGTTAAAGAGAAACCAAAATTTGAGAGCCATTGAGTAAAAAAATAACTGACATGAAGTTTCTACTAATTTCCATGTAATATATAGTATCAAAAAGCATTTAAGTGTTAACGAGAGGAAATCTTAGAGATATTTCAATATATAAACTAAATATAGGGAAGCGGGTGTGGCTCAGTGGATAGAGCCCCCGTTTACCATATGGGAGGCCTGGGTTCATGTCCCGAGGCCTCCTGGTGAGGGCACGCCGGCCTGAGCGGTGCGGTGGGCTGATGCAGCAACCTCACGTCAGGAAGCAGGTGTGGCGCAATGGATAGAGCCCCCGTTTACCATATGAGAGGCCCCGGGTTCGCTTCCTGGCGCCTCCTTGTAAGGGCAGGCCGGCTCGTGCATGGCGCCGTGGGCTGATGCGGCAAGACCTCACAGCAAGGGGGAGATGAGCAGACACAGAGAAGACATGCAGTGAATGAACACAGCAGCACAAGCAGCAAGGGGGGGATAAATAAATAAAATAAATAAATCTTTAAAAGAAAAATAAAAAATAAAAAAATAAACTAAATATATGTGTGAGTATGTGTGTGAATGTAATCATAAAATTACAATGCCCAAAGAGAGTGTGTTAACTCAAAGTAAGTTAATGATAATTTAACAAATTGTTAATACTATTATTTTTTGGAATATGTTGATATTCTATATTTAATTATCTTCTATATCACAAATATGCATGAAAGTTAATAGTTGTTAAAAACTTTATAATACTCATCTTCCAAAACTGAGACCAATTGTTTGAAAGAATATGGTTGGACACTATTAAAAACAAGAGAAAGTTGAGCATCTTTTCATGTGCTCTTTAGCCATTTGTATTTCTATTAGAGAAATGTATATCACAACTGCAATAAGATATCTTCTTATACTTATTAGATTGGCAGCTATTAAAAAAGAAACCATACTACAAGTTTTGGAGAGGATGTGAAGGAAAGGAAACACTCAACCACTGCTGGTAGTAATGTAGAATGGTGCAGCCATTAAGGACAGTTTGACATTTCCTCAGGAAGCTAAATATAGTACTGCCATTGGATTCAGCAATCCAGCTTCTGGGCATATACCCAGAAGAACTGAAAGCAGGGACATGAACAGATATATGCACATCAATGTTAATAGTGGCATTATCCACTATTGCCAAAAGTTGGAAACAACCCAAGTGTCCATGAACAGATGTGTGGAAAGAAAATTGTGGTATATACACATACACACACATAAATACACACACAATGGACTATTACTCAGCTGTAAGAAGGAATGCACTATTAGTACACAGAACAACATGGATGAATCTGGAAGACCTTATATTGAGTGAAGTAAACCAGTCACTGAAAGACAATATTACATGACCTCACTGATGTGACTTAAGCAAATTGAGCAGGTGCATAGAGCTAGAGTGTGGAAGATAAGGTATTAGGAGACAGAAAGGGAGTAGAACATGGTAAGCTGATTCTCAATATGTGCAAAACGTATGGTAAGGTGGAACGGGATGTTTGGGTGGTAGATGGAGGTGATAGTGGTGCAGTGATGTAATAAAGGACCGTGGTGCTAGAATTTGAGGAAAGTAGGTTGGGGGTTTGTGTTGGACTATCCATGGAAATTGGAAGATGGCTGGAGAAATGAACAGATGAACTTTGGGGATTTGTAGGTCTGCGGTTAAAACTACAATAGTTAAAACTACAATAGTTCCCAATAGTGGGAATGTTCTTCTGGCAAATATGGCAGGAGTTGGTAACTGGAGCAGGGCACTGGGAGTGGGGGGATATGTGGGATAAGGTGCACCTGGGACACTATTCTATGGAATATGAAAGTGTTCATCTTGTCATAGGATGTTATCTCAGTGTGTGGAGAACCACACAATAAATAAAATATTAAACTCCCATCCTAGGGAGTCCTGCTAGGTTCTCAATTAGAGGAGCAAGAACTCAAGCAGACCAATATGTCAAGCCCTCAACTGTGAAACTTATTCTTCAAAAATTGAAATTTATTTATTATGTAGGTTCAGAGGGAAGTGGGGGAAGAACAGAATAGATGGAACAAAAGGCATTTTTAGTGCATTGGAATTTTTCTGCTTGCAAAGATGACTACGTCATTATATACTTTGTCAAAACTGTGAAAGTCTATGGTGCATAACGTAAACCACAATGCAAACCATTGATCACGGTTAGTAGCAATGCCTCAATATTTGTACATCAATTGTAACAAATGTACCATACTCATGTAAGAAGTTATTAATAGTGGAGAGTGGGTGAGGCGGAGGTCGTTGGGTATATGGGAATCCCCTATATTCTCAGGAAAGTCCTGAAACTAAAGTTTCTTTGTAAATAAAAGTCCTATAACCTAAAGTTTCTTTGAAAACAAAGCAAAAAAAAAAAAAGATACTGTACATAAATGATAACATATCTTTTGGTGATAAAAGAAACAATGAACACATTTTTTTCTTTTATTTTTAATTTTATGCTTAATTATTTTATTTTATTATTGTTATTTTTTGTTGGCTTGATTTTGAGGAGGTTGTGCATTGCAGAAGTGTCACAACTGTGAAAGAACGTGAAACATTGACATAAAGGAAGTGGTTACCAGAGGTTCTGAGGGGAAGGAGTGGGAAGAATTAGTGTAACCTGTGACATTTTGGGGACACTAGAATTGTCCTGCATGACATTGCAATGACAAATACAGGCCATTATATATTTTGTGAAAACATATAAAATTGTGTGATGCATCATCTAAATTATAATATAAACTTTAGCCCATGGTTAGTAGCAATGCTTCAATATGTGTTCATCAATTGTACAAATGTAGCACACTACTGAAAGATGTTAATTGGGAAAGGTAGGAGAGAGGGAGGAGGGTGGTATATGGGAATCCTCTTATATTTTCAATGTAGTATTTATGTAATCTAAAGCCTCTTTCAAAATATGTTTTTTAAAGTAAGGAGAGAGCTGGCAGCCTGGTGCTTGCAGTAGAGGATCTGTAAATGTATCCTCTTGTAGTTTCCTGGAGTCTGGCCCTTACTTGTAATGGTGGGAAGAGATATGGCCCTGCTGTTCTACAACCAGGGCTGCAGCCAGCACTTCCATCCTGAGACCAATTCTGATGATGCTTGCACATAGCACCCAGGTCTTCCAGGCTTTCATGATGCAGTAAAGGCTTGGTCTTGCTGTAAGAGAAGAGCAACAGTTTCTTCAGGTTTTTTTAATCATTGTAGGCTGTACAAAAGGTAAACATAATAGTGAGAAACCACCTGAGCCAGTCAAACCTGAAGTAAATATAAATGAGAAGAGAGAACTATCTGAATTGAAACCCAAATTTCAGGAGCACATCATTCAAGCCCCAAAACCACAAGAAACAATAAAAAGTTCAAGCCCAGATGAACCAATGACAAATTTGGAATTAAAAGTATCTGCCTCCCCAAAACAAACAGTTGATTAACTTAAACTGTTATCAGGAAATGAAGATGATAAGAAGGAGGAATGGAGGGATGGAGTTAAGATTGGGATGTCATATAAAAAAGAAGGATGTTCAAAGATATATCAGGGTTTACAGAGTCTAGAATAAAGTTGTGTATATCCTTCTGGAGTGCCTATTTTCCATGAAGGGGTGAAATACTGGAGCTATTGTAGAAGAAAAACCTCTGGTGTTAATAAATTTTTAGCCCAAGAAGGATGTACCAGAGGAAAACACATATGGACTAATAAGGGTGCTGGGGGGAAAAGCTGTTCCATGTAGACATGATTAGCATCAGGCTGGGAGTGAAGTCACCATTTAAATATGTGCTAAAAGTTCCCTTCCAGAACTTAATAGACTAGAAGCACATTGTTAATTGTGCATATTGTATTTGAAGGAGAGAAAGAATTTCATCCAAAAGTGGAAATATGGGGTGTAATTGGTGTAAAGTGAAGTTATGTATTTATGGCTCAAGATTGAGATCACCGTGAGAAAAGCTGAACCCATGCAATGGGCAAGCCTTGAACTTCCTTACAACCAAAAAGCAGGAAAGCAAAAGGAATATATAACAGATTGATTGAAGAAAGGAAAAATCATTGCCTATATCAACATTCTTAATAATGTGTGATAACTGGTGCCTTGCTGCTGTAAATTTTTTTTTGTTAATGATGAAGTCTGGCACTTCAGGGTCAACAGTAGGTTTTTAAAAGCCAAAGTAATTTTTTTTTTTATTGTTTTTGTCTCCTATCTTCCTTTGAGTTATATAAGATTGATCATTTTTCCTCACTAATGGAACCATAGTCATGTTCTATTCTTGAACAAGTTAGAAAACAGTTCATAAACAGAGTTGTAGTACTTCTTAGTATATAATAATACTTATGTCAAACAGAGGAATATAACAGAATTTTTTAATTCACATTTTTCTCTTATCCCATAATAGTAAAACTTGATGGACTGTCAAATTTTATTCAGTTTTATCATGGATTTATTTTCCCATAATACTTGAAAATCTTTAAGGAAGAGATAAAGCTCTACATCATTTTTCC
Source organism: Cabassous unicinctus (assembly GCA_029593785.1). Classification (NCBI taxonomy): domain Eukaryota; kingdom Metazoa; phylum Chordata; class Mammalia; order Cingulata; family Chlamyphoridae; genus Cabassous; species Cabassous unicinctus. Next base: position 17,613 of record JAQZBX010025487.1, read on the forward strand.
ACTTGGGATGATTATTTATTCTAGGAGGATTAGTTCTGAGTTAATGTAGCAAGTAGTTTAAGAGGAATATATGCATTGGCTAACAAATTAGGATTCAGTTACAATTAACTGAATTAAAACATTATTTGAATAACCTGTATTACTTATGAAGCAGTATGATGTAACTGTATAAGAGGCTTTATAATTAATACTAGAGAAATATCAAATTGGTTAAAATTCACCATTTTACAAGAATAATTAATAATGTTAAATATCTCTTTCATGTCTTTGAATAGTCCTGTGTCTAATTTGAACCTGATTTACAGCCTTTTCTTAGTTAGATACCAAAAAAATATTTCATCTGTACTCATTGATGGAAAACCATATCTATAAAATTGTAGGCATGTAAAAGCTTGTGAAAATACATTAGGATATGAGTAAATGTAAATGCTTTTCTTTATGGCAACTATCGTTTATATGTTAAATATAAAATACCATAATTTAAAAAAAAAGCATAGAGTAAATGAAGGCATAAATCATCCTTCCTTTTTTCTCAAGTAAATTCTCAATAATGACTCTTTCCCTGAAAAACTTATTTGCTACACATTTGTAATTTAGGTAATACCATGAGCAACACAACTTTATGAAAATGAAAAAACAATATAAATTTTAATGTATAGAGTTAGCTGAGAGAAGTCACCAAGTTGGTTTCTAACACCTTTCTCCTCCTCCTGTGCCTTGGGCCAGAGTTTAGATGGGTAGTGACAAAAGGGAATTTTGACAATCCAAATATATTTTTAAAAATCCTTACAAGGATTACCTTGTACTGTACACTAAGAATAGAGAATTAAAAACAGTATCTATTTTTAAATGTTAAGAAGAAATAAATAACAAGGTTAAATAATAAATAAATATTTCTCCCATCTGATATCAGATTAAATATATTTCTATGTTTCATAAATATTGAGATTATATAAATGCATGAGTGTAGTAAATTTATACATTTACTATGTAATAAGTAATAATCCCATAAATATTTGGATAAGTAATTTTCCCAATAAAAGGTGTCCCTTTGGTATTTTCTTCAGTGATGCTAATGAATAAACTGTTGAGGTTGAACAAAATATTTTATTGACAGTTGTGTCATTTTTGCTAATTTAGACATTGGAAACAACTCCCAGACTCTATCAATATATACTCAGGAAATATTTGTTACAGGTAAAGGATATAGTATAGCAGGATTAAGAAAGCTTAAGGCAATATTATAGGAGTCCTGAATCTATACTGGAATAGATTCCCATGAACTTTCTCAACCTCACAGGACATGCTCACTCTCAGGAACACAAACCAAGAAGCCTGGGAGTTGTTGGGTCTCAGAGAATTAACAGTCTCATTTGAAGTACAACTTTCTGTCACTCTCTAGTATGGCAGGCAAAACCTTAATGTGTTTGCAAGCAAATATCCAGAAACTAAGATAGCCTAACAAAAATCAGTTGCAAAATATCAATGTGCACATTTTCTGTAACTATTAGAGTTGTGTGTGAGTGTGTGTGTGTGTGTGTGTGTGTGTGTGTCTTAGTGTGAAAGGCTGCTAGCACAAATAACATGCCATGGTTTGTCTTAAAGAACAAGAATTTATTTTGGATTTTGGAGGCCAGAAGTGCCAAATCAGGGCATCATCATATATTCTTTCTTCCTAAATTTTGTAGCATTCTGGTGCTGGTTTGCTGCCATCCTTGGGGTTCCATGGTTTGCAGCTCTGCCTCCCATCACATGGTAATCTCCATAGGCTTGTGTCTACTATTCTCTGATTTCTGCTGACTTCTAGCTTCTTTCTGTAGCTTTCTTTCTATAAAGCATCCGGTAATATGGATTAAGACTCACCCTGAGTCAGCTAGCCATACCTGAACTAATAATAGCATATTTTAAAAGTCTATTTACAAATAAACTCAAACCCATGGGAGCACAAATTGAAATGAAGAATGTCTCTCACTGGGGCTCATATTTCAAACATCACAGTAGATACTACAGCCCATAAGCTATATTTCAGATCCAAACATGACATCATTAATAACTCTTTAGTATGCTACATTCCACTTTGTCCAAGGATCAGCACCATGCTTCCAGAAAATGCTGGGGATAGTCATATTTGAAAGAGCCCAATATGGATTAACTCTATGCTTAAATATTAAGAGGTGAACACCTCTATTCTTAAAGAAATATAAGAATATTCTTTGTTTTACAGAGCTTTCTAAATGTCAAGTTCTCCAAACCTGTCTTCATGGCCCTGTTTCTAAGGCTGTATATGATGGGATAAAGGGATGGGGGGGGTGACAAAATACAGAAAGCAGATAGAAAGAGATCAGTGAAAGATGTAGAACCAAAAATGGGTTTCAGGTAAGCAAAAAAGGCAGTTGAGAGGAAAAGTGCAACAACTGTGAGGTGTGGCAGGTAAGTGGAATAGGCTTTTGACTGTCCTTGTTTGGAGGGAATATTTCTGATAGTGGAGAAGATGTGGATGTATGAAGTTATGATGCAGAATAACCAGCACAAATCAAGTACTGCATTAATGAGAATGGGCACAATTTCTGCAGTTATATGCACTGAACAAGAAACAGCAACTGGGGAATATCACAGAAAAATTGTTGAATTTCATTAAGTCCATAGTAAGATAAAGAAAAGGTGCTCACTGTGCGTAAAGAGAAATAAAGCCATTGCTGAACCAAGACATGGCCTCCATCGCACGCACGTGCCCCTGTTCATGATGACGTCATAGTGCAGGGTATGGCAAATGGCAGCATAGCCGTCAATGGACACGGCTGCGAGGAGGAGAAGCTCTGCAGCTGCCGATAAAACCACTGGGAAGACCTGGGTAGCACAGTCAAGGAATAAGATGGAATTGTTGTGGGTTAATGTGTTGGTAACAGTTCTCAGCACAACAGCAGAAATGAGGCAAAGATCAAACAGGGACAGATTCCTTAAGAAGTACATGGGTGTGTGGAGGCATGGGTCCAAGGAGATTATGGTGATGATGAGTCCATTCCCCACCAGGGCTGAAAGGTACATTACTGTAAAATTTGAAGCTTGCAATAATTGAAGGTCCCATGGTCCAGGAAAACCTAAGAGAAGGAACTCTGTCACCATTGAGATATTGTTCATTCTTGATGGCATTCTCCATTATAGAAGAAAAATAAAGTATTACTGAAGGTATCGGGGACATTAATTATTCTTATTTAATGTTTAATGCACATCAATCAATATATATTGCCCGTGTATGTGTTTGTGTTCATGTGTATAGCAACAATAATAGTTTAACAATAAATACTATCCATCCAAAAAGTCCAGTTTAGTAGTCATATGTTCCAGAAGTATTCTGTTTTAGCATGTTTTCTACTTATCCTTATAAGCATTGATGAGGTAGAGATACTAGTTAGGCACATAAGGGAGTAGTTTACTACACTTCTCCCTATCCCCAAATTTGTAAGATAAAGCTCTATGTGCATTAGAAAGAGGCTCTTAATTTTAATGAGATAAGAAATAAAGGAAAAGATATGGACTATTCTATATGCCTGTGCCACAGTCCATTTACAATTTTGCTTTGTAATTTTTTGTCAACTAATCAATTATTCGATTAATTATTATAATATTTACTGTTTCACCCCCGTGCAGTTCACTCATTTTGATTCATTAACTTCATTTATATTTTTCTGCCTTATAAATAAACTTGATGAAATATTTGACATTTTTCTCTCTAGTGTAATGTAATTTTTCTTCCTTCCTACTCTAAATTTCTTTCATAAATTTTCTGAGCTCTTTAGATTTTTTATATAGGATTAAATGGCCTATTCCTAGCAGTTCTTTCTTTCACAGTCTGTTTCCCACTTCTCACCCTTTACATTTCCATTTCCTTTCACTTCTCTAGTTTTCACACTTATGTGGTAATTTCATACATGGTTAAAATTCATGTGCCTATATATATTTATATATAAAATCAGTTTTTAATTGAACATAACACTGATATACTGCATAATGACATGGGAATAGATACATATATCTGTACAAATCTTTCTTTTCTTTTGTCTGGATTCTCAATTCTGATCATTTGTTTCTGATTGTAACCAACATTTTATGTACATATTCTGACTCCTTCCCAAGCTTTATTGTCTAAATATAACCTCAAATTAAATGAATGATTTCATAGACTTCTATATTTAATTTAAAATTTGCCAACCCTTTGAAAGGATAAATTGGAAAAGGGGTTTGAAAACATATATATATTTACATTGAACTGCTGGAATTATAATTTTCTAATATTATAGTTGAGATTTTATTTGTAAATATCTATGATATATCTTTTCTGTCTCTCCTATTGGTCTTTCTCTATGGATTTAATAATTTAATAATTCAACTGATTGGAAAATTAGGGTGATAGAACAATTGTTTAAAAAATTCAGTCAGACAAATCCAGTCTTAAATGCTGAAATCATCAGACACCTGCTTTTTTTAAAAAATACAGAGTAAGCAGGAGTAACCATTTGCCACAAGTCTTTGTAATGTTCTTTATTGCAAAAATTGCTTTAAATATTCCTTCATTTTTACCCTTGTAATCTCTTTAAAGTGTGTTTTTCCCATATAGATTAATGCCAGTGTTTTTAGCTTTCCTCCCAGTATCATGCATTGTTTTTCTATATATCTTGATTTTATGCATTGGATAGCACAGTGCGGTAAAAATAAAGTGAACTTATAACCTATTGTCACTCGTTATGGTGGGGCACAATATTTGTTCTTATCTTCATTGGACAAAAACTCCTCAAAACTATCCATTCCTAAAGCTTGTCCTTTTAAAAGTTGTTGAATCTGAAGTGTGGTGAAGAGATTTATTGCTGATGTTTATAATGCAATGCCATATTGTTCCACTCTTTACAAACATGGAAGCTCTAAACACTAAGAAATATTTATGGTGCTGAAATTATTTTCCTTAGAAAACAAAGCTTTAATTTATAACAGCAAATTATTTTTCAAATTTATTGAAGCAAATCACTCATACATGAACATACATAAACAAAAATGTATAGCAACAGTTGTGAACTTACAAAACAAACATCCATAACATCATACAGGGTTCTCATAACTCACCCTACCACCAATACCTTGCATTGTTGTGAAACATTTTTAACTAATGAATGAAGAACTTCCTCAAAGTATTACTACTGATCAAAGTATTTTCCCCAATCCACTCTATTATTATTTTCATATCATTTATACATGAACATACATAAACAATAAGTGTATAGTACAAGTTGTGAATTTACAAAGCAAACATTTATAACATCATACAGGGATCCCATACATCATCTCTCCAACAACACCTTGCCTTGTTGTGAGACATTAGTTACAAATTATGAAAGAATATTGTCAAAATATTACTGCTAATTATAATCCTTATCTTACATTTGGTATATTTTACCCCAACCTACCCTATCAGCAAATTATTTTTATATGTCTCAATAATAAGAAAATTTGATAAAAAAGTATGTATCCTAAAATAAAAATATTATTCACTATGTTTAATAAAATGTTTTGATCAAATTTTAAGTTCTTATTTATTTTTTCTTCAATCTTTTAATACTTCTTGCTTATAACCAAAATAAGGCTTAGCTATTATTTTCAACTTTTTAATTCATTGTTTAAGTGTACTCACCACCCTGTTATGTGTTAAAACACAGCTATGTAAATAACTGTTCAAAGTCTGATACATTCTTGAACAAAATTTGTTAATAATGAAGTCTCTGAAAAGGAACCCTTTCTGACTCATGTTTTAGAAAGTGTGTTCAATATTAACATTTTAATTCACTGTAACTTACACTCAAAAGACACTTCTTAATGATTTAAAATAGGTATTTAATCAACTTTGAATTGTTTCCTATTAATTGATTAAAATGTTTTTTTTCTCTACAACGTATTTTTTGTATCTGAAATTATAACCAACAACCAGAATAAAATAAAAGTAATATTCACAAAAGTATCTGTTATATAGAAGATGGAAATATTCAACAGGCTTCTCATGTAGTTGCTAATGAAATTTTTACTAACCATTAATCTGTTTGGACAATGCTAAATCTGGCTTTCAAATACTGAGAATTTCCTTCCCTCAAGAGCACTTTGCTTCTTACTATCTTGACCTTAGCAAACGAATTGATGGTAAAAAACACACAAAACAAGAAGAGACTGTTTTTTTCTGTGTAGCCCATCTCCCAAAGGTGTGAACTCTAAAATGTTCCAAAGGGAAATGCTGCCACAGTAGGTGGAATTGACTTGCTTATTCTGTTCTTCAGGATTGTAAGAAACAAATTATTTATATGATGTTTTATATGGAAATGGAGCACCACAAATGATCTATACTTACCCATGAATAACTTGAAACACTCAAATGTAAGTTTCTATAATTAGTGAGACATCATTAAAGAACAGATTTACCTAATTATTTCTTTAGTGAAAGGGCCTCATATGTGACACATTCTCAGGTACTGGTTGCATCAATCAAAACACAAAATCACTTTTTCTATACATTTTCTTACAACCAAAAACCTAGTTATAAAGGCTAGGATGATTCTAATGAGGGACTCTAATTTATCAGTAGCATAATGATAAACACCAAAAAGATCCATATATATGTAGTGAGACAATGAAAACATAATTTTAACAAATAAGCATGATTTTCCTTATACTTTGGTTTAGATAAACTGCTTTATAAAGTATCTGTAATTTAATAAGTTAAATTGCTTATCAATGTAGAAACTGTGTTTAGTATGTTTAGTCTAAACATGTTATCTTTATGTCTAAATATCTATATTTAGTCTTTAATACCAATAGCAATGTTAACAAATATGTAGGGTACTATCTGAAAGTATCCAAATCTGGAAATATGTTGTGGGAAAAAATATATATATATTACGTGGAATATAGTTTAAAATTTGATATATGTATTGAAATTGATAAAACCATTCTTAAATACAGGTTTATAATTATAACTTATTACAAACATAAATACATTTATTTTATATTTACCATATTTTTAAACTATGCAAAGACAGGTGACAGTAGGAATTTACTGTGCCTGCAAGACAGTAATAAATGTGCACATCCTACTTTGAAAGGCTCATAAACTGCTAAGGAAATTTGAGGGTTAACACATATTATCATAGAATAGAATTAAAAATTAAGAGCATAAAATTATGAAATGTACATTGCTTAAATTAAAAATCTGTCAGTAGATAAAATAGGTGTAAAATTCAGTAAAACTTGAACTCTAAAATAAATATTCTAGAACAAGGATTAAGAATTAAATAGGGGGGAATCCATTTTGTTTTTTTGGTTTTTTTTGGCTTTAAAAAATTTTTTTAAAGATGCTTAGTTTACATAAATGCTACACAAAAATTACAGAGATTCCCATGTTCCCCACCTCCCACAACTCCCACAACCTCCCACACCTCCCACAACCTCCCACCTAAACATCTTTCATTAGTGTGGCACATCACCTGCAATGGGGATACACATCCTGGGGCTTTGCCACTAAGCATGGACCACAGTTCACATTTATGAGAACTGTTCACATTAATGAGAACAGTTTTCTGTATGTAAGTCCATGCATTTTTAGTTAAATTTATTCCTAGTTATTTGATTCTTTTAGTTCCTATTGTAAATGGTATTTTTCTTGATTTCCTCCTCAGTTGCTCATTATTGGTGTACAGAAATGCTACTGATTTTTAAGCATTGATCTTATAGCCTGGGACATTACTGAACTCCTTTATAAGTTCTAGAAGCTTTACTGTAGATTTCTAAGGGCTTTCTACATATAGGATCATGTCATCTGCAAATAATGAAATTTTTACTTCTTCTTTTCCAATTTGGATGCTTTTTACATCTTTTTCTTGCCTCAGTGTTTGAGCAAGTACTTCTAAGGCAATATTAAATAGGAGTGGTGATAGTGGGCATCATTGTCTTCTTCCCAATCTCAGGGGGAAGGCCTTTAGGATTTCACCATTGAAGATGATGTTAGCTTTGGGTTTTTCATATGTACCCTTTATCATGTTCAGTAAGTTTCCTTCTATTCATATCTTTTGCAGTGTTTTTGTCAGGAAAGGAGGCTGTGTTTTGTTGAATGTTTTTTCTGAATCTTTAGAGATGGTGATGTGATTTTTTTCTTTCAATCTGGTTATGTGGTGTATTACATAGATTGATTTTCTTATATTGAACCATTCTTGCATACCCGGGATGAAACCCACTTAGTCATGGTGTATAATTCTTTTGAAATGTTGTTGAATGCAATTAGCAGTATTTTGTTGAGGATTTTAACATCTATGTTCATTAGAGAAAGTGGTATGTAATTTTCCTTTCTTGTGGTGTCATTGGTTGGCTTTGGTATTAGGGTAATGCTGGCATCATAGGGTAATGTAGACAATATTCCTTCTACTTCTATTTTTTGGAAGAGCTTAAGCAGGTTTGGTGTTAGCTCTTTCCAGAATGTTTGGTAGAATTTAGCTGTGAAACTATCTGGTCCTGGGCTCTTCTTAGTTGGGAGGTTTCTGATGACTGAGTCTATCTCTTTACTTGTATTTGGACTGTAGAGTTAATCAATTTCTTCCTTCATCAATGTAGGCTGTTTGTGAGTTTCTAGAAAGTTGTCCGTTTCCTCTAAATTTTCATTCTTGTTGACATGTAATTTTTCATAGTATCCTCTTATGATACTCTTTATTTTTCTGGGTTCAGTAGAGATATCCCCTTGCTCATTCCTTACTTTGTGTATTTGCATCTGTTCTCTCTTTTTCTTTGTCTGTCTGGCTAAGGGTTTGTTAATTTTATTGATCTCCTTGAAGAACCAGCTTTTGGTTTTGTTTATTTTTTCTAGTGCTTTCTTATTCTCTATTTCTTTTAGTTCTGCTCTAATCATTGTTATTTCCTTCTTTCCATTTCCTTTAGGTTTAGTTTGTTGTTGTTTTCCAATTCCTCCATGTGTGCAGTTTGGTCTTCAATGTTAGCTCTTTCTTCTTTTTTAAAATATGTATTTATGGTTATGAACTTCCTTCTCAGGACAGTTTGGCTTCATCCCCTAGGTTTTGATATGTTATGTTGTCATTTTCTTTAGTTTCAAGGTAGTTACTGATTTCTTTTGAGATTTTCTCCTTGACCCACTGTTTGTCTAAGTGTGTGTTGTTTAACTTCCATATTTTTGTGCCTAAGCTGGCTCACTGGCCCTTAGTGATTTCCAATTTCATTCCATTGTGGTCAGAGAAATTACTTTGTATATTCTCAATCTTTCTGAATTCATTGAGAGTTGTTCTGTGGCCTAGCATGTGGTCTCTCCTGGAGTATGATCGATGTGCACTCGAGAAGAATCTAAATCCTGCTGTATTTGGGTGCAGTGTGCTGTATATGTCTATTAGGTCCAGGTCCTCTAATGTATTTTTCAGAGTCTTTGTTTCTTTGTTGATTCTCTGTCTAGTGTTTTGTCTAATGAAGTTAATGGTGTATTAAATTCCCCCACTGTAATTGTATAGGCCTTTATTTCTCCACTTAGTTTTTCCAGAGTTTGCCTCATGTATTTTGAGGCACCCTGATTAGGTGCATAAATGTTTATGATTATTCTCTCTTCCTGAGAGATTACCCCTTTTACTAATATATAGTGTCCACCTTTGTCTCTTACAGTAGTTTTGCATTTAAAGTATATATTTTTCTGATATTATGATAGACACTCCTGCCCTTTTTTGGCTATTGTTTGCTTCTAAAGTTGTTTTCCAACCATTCATTTTCAGCCTACTTGAATCCCTGGGTCAAAGGAGGGTTTCTTGTAAAGAGCATATAGATGGATTGTATTTCCTTATGCATTATGCCAATCTGTGTCTCTTTTGACTGGTGAGTTTAATCCATTAACATTCAGTGTTATTACTCAACGTGAATTTCTTACATCAGCCTTATTTTCTTTGGGTTAATGAATGTCATATGCTGTTTTTGTTTCTCTTTTTGCAGTTTTAGTCATTCTTATACTTTCCTCCACCTCTCTCTCCTCTGTTTTTTTCCTTTCAACTTGTAGAACTTCCTTTAGTATTTCTTGAAGTGCAGGTTTCTTATTGGCATGCTCACTTAATTTCTGTTTATCTGTGAATATTTGGAACTCTATCATTTTTGAACGCCAGTTTTGCTGGATAGAGAATTCATGGCTGGAATTTTTTTCATTTAGTACTTTAACTATGTCATACCACTGTCTTCTTGCCTCCGTGGTTTCAGATGAGAAATCAGCACTTAATCTTATTGTTCTTCCTTTGTATGTGATGGTTCACTTTTCTCTTGCTGCATTGAGTATTTTCTCTGTCTTGAGTTTTGGACCTTTTGACAAGTATAGGCCTTGAGGTTGGCCTGTTGAGATTTATACTCTTTGGGGTGTGCTGTGCTTCCTGGATCCTCACATCTATCTCTCTCAATAGGGTTTGGAAGTTTTCAGCCATTATTTCCTTCAAAACTCCTTCTGTTCCCTTTCCTTTCTCTTCTCCTTCTGGGATGCCCATAATACATATGTTTGTGCATTTTGAGTTGTCAGTTAAATCCCTGAGTCCCTGCTGGATTTTTTCTATCTTTTTGTCTATCTATTCTACTATCTGTTTGATTTCAGATGTATTGTCTTCCACATCACTAATTCTTTCTCCTGCCTGTTTAAATCTGCTGTTATGTGAATCCAGAGTCTTTTTGATTTCTTGGATTGTGCCATTGATCACCATCATATCCATTATCTTTTTGCAAATGTATACAATTTCTTTAGTATGTTCTCCCAGTGTCTTCTTTATATCCTTAATCTCTTCCTTCACTTCATAAATTTGGTCCATGATATTTGTTTGGAAAGCTTTGATTAGCTGTTTGATGTTCTGCATCTCTTTCTCTTTTTTTGTTTGTTCATTGGCCTGGTCCATGTCTTCCTGTTTTTCCATGTGGCTTGTAATTTTTTGTTGTTCTCTGGTCATCCTTTTTTTTTGATGGCTTTATTTGGTTAATTAGCTTCTCTCTCTGCTCTAGATTTTTATTTAGTTGGTTGTTCTGTGTGTGTGTTAAGTTTTCTCTTTGACACATCATTCTAATTATTTTATTTCCTTGCTTCTTTCTAAGTTCCCTTGAAAGCAAAAGTTTAGAGCCAGAAGAATCGAAAGATGTGAGAAAGGAAGAAGGATAATAGTAATATTAATAAAAGTTAGAAGAGGGGCTGTATAAGACTTAGTAAAATGAATATTTAACTCACATAGGCAGTGTAGAGTAATAAGAAAAAATGTGGAGTACCTACAATGGACTGCAAAACCAGATAGTGGAAAATATATAGAATGTTTTAGAAGGCCAGAATGATGAAGAGAGAGAGAAATAATAAAAAAGGGCTGAAAGGAAAAAATTAATAATAATTAAAAAAGAAGAAAACAGAATATATAGAAAAGAAATTGACACCCTGAAGTTGTGGGCTAATGAAAAAGTGGTACGTAAGAATCACAACAGAAAGCAGAAGGCAGAAAGATGAAGGAAGGAAAAGAGATAGCATTGGGAGAAAAAATCAATAGAGATAGAGAAAAGGAAATCACAGAAGAAACAGCACAGCAAAGAGGAGACAAGCTAGCAGCACCTAATTTTAGAAAAAGGAAAAGACAAAAAGGAAAAAAAGGAAAAAAGTGGGGCAAGAAAGAGGAAAGAAAAGCAATAGACAACAAATAAACAAAGAAAAATGAAACAACCATGCAAGCAAGCAGTCAAACAAAGCTAAGAAAGAACAGTGTTTCTTTTTGGGCCCTTGTGGAACCTCTCATCCTGCTTGTGTTCATTAATCAAGTGCCTTGCAAGGTTCTATCTGCAAGTTTTGAAGCAGAATTTAGCAATTAAACTAAGTTAAAAA